>VKKT01000857.1:34138-44977 GCA_008038995.1 Haliotis laevigata
AAGTATCACAATCCTAAAAAGAATTTCTTTTTCTCAAAATATATTTCGAAATATGTTTGGATATGATTCAACAGCTTCTTCTCTAAAGGTTTAAGGAGGTGCGTGTTTGCTTTCAATATAACGAGGATTTAAGAGAAAAGTAAACGTTTTAGAATAAGGCAATGACTCCAATATAATTTTATGTCCATAAAATGCAAGTTTCCTTTTGGCACCATCATGTACCTTATCTCCCGGCGGCAATGTTGCGAAAACAGTCAGTTGTCTTGCACGCACAGACGATTTTTAGTAGCATTTTGACGTTGTGAACTGAACAAGGTAGGCAGTTCTATGGGTATACAACTTCTATATTGCATTGAATGTGACGTTTCGGTGTAGAAACCAACACCATTAGAAGTTGTTACGAACAAGGGAAACAGTTCCATGAATATGCCACTTCATTAAGTGGCATCTCCATAGAACGGCAGTGACTGCGACGCTTCGGTGTAGACACTAACAGTTTCCCGATAAACTGGTGTATGTGTATAAAACACATCAAATTGAAATATTTTCTCGGGAAAGCAATACGCCCATGATCTTTACTTCCTTTTACATTGCTCCTCTTATGTTGGTTCTTTAAATTGAAGCGACAAAACCCGTACCACATCCACAAGAAACCTTTGATAAAAGCAGAGTCATCAGTACAATTGTGACTATAAAATGAGCATAAATGTGTTTCAGCAGTATTACAGCTGTATGATGTTGTTCGTAAAGCGCAAGGATCAAAATATGAAACAGTTGAGGCGGTCTCACTTGTCAATTTCAAGTTCGGGTGGATGAATCAGTGGAAGGCAGTTGGCTATTTGATGGTTATACGATGTCAAATCATCGATATACTCGAAGCTTTAGTTAAACTTCTTGGCCAAATTACCTTGAATTGATTTTGCCAACCCAAGCAGACATTCCGATTCATATGCATAAAGACACAGATCCACAAGGAGCAGAGCACAGTCGGAGTCCATGGGTAAGCCTACTTCTTGGCGAAATGTTTTACTCCAAAATTGTACAGAGATGTTATCAATGAGAAAGTCCAGCATTTCACAAACTGTTTTCTCGCTAAACTTCAAATGACATTTGCTCGTAGGTATATCTGTGTTCACCTCTTCTGTTTACAACTGTCCCATGGATCAAGAAATGAAGTTTTCCTTAAGTTTGTCATGTGACAGAGTGGTACAGCTGGACCCAGGAATATATTTCCCTTTGAACGGATTTTTATGTAGCTTTGGAATCCAGTTCAAAAGAAGAACTCTACAACACAATCAACATGAGTTTATTATTTTCTATCAAATGGCTATGATACCCGGTGTTCGCGCAAAGGGTGAGCCTATTCTTCCTCGACGGTGTATCTGACTGAAATGATCAGACTAATGTTGAAGGCGTACTTTCAAATGAGGATTATTACAATAAATTTGTAAGGTGTATTTGACACGTGGCTGTATTGACAGATATTTTCTTCTTTCTTTTTTTTTTACCCACCCTGTTAACTACAAAATATTTTTTTTCAATATTTTCATTGTACATTGAATGGTTACATCTTTAAAAACATATAGAAGAGTCGTGTGCAATTAAAACATCAGTCTAATACATCTAAAATATTTAATTATGTGTGACATAATTCACAGTATTTCTTCTTCTTTACGTGTGTTGTAACAATGAATGCTTCCAAACAAACCCTTGTTCCAAACCCCTGTCATATTACCCTCGGTGTGTGGTCTGCAATAATACGAATATTTATGACCGTGATACCATACAACATACATGTAAGTGTTTTCGATAAATGTTCAAATTCACGTCGTAACTCTCAGAGTATCAGAGATAAAGGTCCTGACAGCCAATGAACATTGCGTTGGTATTACATGCCATGCAGTTTGCAATTTCTTTCATGAGGCTGACGTTACACAAACCGATCCTTTCAAGGAACACGGCCATTTAAGTTGTAACATGTAGGTTACTTCTGGTCGTAAAGCTGAATTTTTATCGAAAGTAATAAGACGTGATTGTACACTGGAGCAATTATATAACATGTATCACAGTCATTTTAACACTTCACATTTGAAATATTGCTGAAGTGTCAAAGATATTAATAAATGATGGAATATACGATTAGTCGTTGAAATCAACACTTAGCAATAATAAGTATTGGCAATTATCCCTGCTCAGATGACAATCGTTCCTTGATATGCATGAACATATTATGTGATGTCATAATACGGTTAATTTGCTGCATCAGAATGTACGTTGTAAATGATAACGGTTTGTTTGAGTTAACTTTGTTTGATCGAGTTATTCCTTGGTGATGATTGTTTGACCAAGCAGCAAGTTGGAAGGCTAATATGACATCAATGAGTTTAGCCTCCATAAATCACATGTGAAGACAGTGGACCTTGACATCAATATGATATTTCATTCAGCGCTTCTCAAGACTCGACATTGTTGATTGGCATCAGATTCTGACGTCCCTGTCCATCAAACACATTGTTCAAAAAGCTTTAACGTTTTCGGATTTCTTTTGACGGAAACGCAGAATCAGGTGGTCAACATGATCATCTGTGGAACCTTAAATGTGCTAACACACATGAAAGTATTGCTTTTTTAGGGGAGCGGAGAGCTGTATGCCATTTACCTCAAAGAAATGTCTTGTGAAGCTAAATCAAAACGTAAATGCCTTCTCCAACATGCTTCATGTTTAGGACAGTAAACACGGGAGGCAAGGACGTCTATGTATAGTTGAATATACTCGATGTTGCTGTTAATTTTTTATGGAGCAATACCAAAACACGATCAGATAAAAACTGAACGCAGACCCATAATTACAGGCTACTCCGTTTGTGTCTACCTATAACCGACGAAAAAGCATTTTAATTATGGGCGTCCTAATATTTTAGTATTTTAGAACAAACCTAAAGCATCAAGGTAAGAGGTTGTTTGAATAACTGTAAACGTATTCACAATTCAGCCATACAATCCTGCCGGAACAGATCAAAGTAGTAGGATAACGATAATACTCTGGGCAGGAATGAAAGCGTACATAAAGGCTACATTCATATCATATATCTTATTCGATCTTAAATATATTTTACTGAACACGCTCCCGTGTAATACCAAGATTATGTAACTTATAAATAACCCTTGTAGCGATCGTTTGTCCTGTGTAGCGAGTCCTGAATAATTCAGTCACTGACATAAAGGTATTATTAGAAGGCAAATTATTGTCTCTAACATCCGGGAAATGTCTCAAGTACAGGATGACGTCGAGAACCCAGCACCGTGTGACGTCAAAGAGGAACTGGAGAAGAAGAGAGAAGAAAAAGGGGCCACGTCCGATTGACGATAGTCACAATGGCGGGCACCAGCTGCACGTGAAAATTGTGAGCTTCCAAAGTGAGTTATCTAGAGTACCCTCTGCCCTGAATATACCTTCTCTGTTAGAAGCGAACAATAACTAACCTCGAGAAAAGGTTGAACTAACACAACCAACAACACGTTGCACTCCAAGACACTATTCAAACACAGAGAAGTGAAAACCGACGAACTGTCATTGAAAGTTCAAGCGGATGAATGCAGGAAGCTACAACAGGAATCCAGATCTCGCCTGAGAGAATTCATAACATGGGAGATGGTTGTTCCAAAAGAGATTCCCAGGACGAGCAAAGCCACTGAAAGTGTTTCTTCCTGAACAACAACTACACGATCACGTACAACATACAGTAAAACAACTTCGGTACTTAAAGATTTCCCAAATGGAATCCCGAATGCTACAAAAAAACATTGAAAAGAGATCTAAACAAAACTGACACACATGATTAGGGTAAAATGTTCCAGTTAAATGTTCCAGTTAATTATGAACGGCCGTGATATAAGAAACACAGGTATGGGTAAATATATATATTGCAATAAGCACTTGTAGAGTGTTATTTACTGCGTTCTATAACTGGAGCAAAAACAGACTGCAAAGTGTTATGGACACATTAGAATGTGATGTTGATGCTATAAAGATTACTAACATCCGTAGAACTCCAGATGATGAATGCATTAACATAAGTGACATCGACAACTTAGTCAAGTCATAAACAAGAGTTCTTAATGATACAGGGAAATCACTTTTCACGGATAACAGTACGAACGCACGAGGAAGTCGAGGTCAAGGCTGCAGAACTCTGTCAGGGGACCGTTCATAATTTATGGCTAGGAGAGTGACGATGATTTTAAGGAGGGCACCATTTTGTTCTGGGGAGGCAGGGGTGTCATCAATTCTGTGCACATGTACTGGGGTTCAACAATGTTGTACAAAGAAATATTAAAAAATTATGCTTTAACATTATGGGAAGGGAGGGGGGGTCAATGACATGCAGTCACAGGCCGGGAGAGCCACATTTCCGAAACAGATAGCCACAATTAATGTGGCTCTCCCGGCAATAGTTATGGTTGCGTGAACATGGAATGTTGCTCTCTCGGTTATGCTGTCAAAACATGCTTAGTGATTCCAACAGGTTACCGTATTTAACAAAACAAGACATGTTTCCTGTTAATTTTATTCAGATCACAACAGATTTTATTTCTATAAGTAGCAAAATATAATATACTAATTATTAGGTATTTTACATATAATATTATCACATAATAATAAATCTTAATCTGTAAAACACGACAATAACGATACTGGTTTAGTTCGTTGCCATGTGTACAAACAGATAAAATTGCGTAAGATCACAAAACATCATTTAAACAAAAAAAATTATACCGCCTTCTGCAGATGAAGGAGGTCGCCCACATGGTCCGTATACTCTATGTCACTCAGGTGTTGGTTTAGAAGCTTGGTCTTCAGTGATGCAATACGAGCATCAATGGTTCTGTATTGATGCAAATACTGCTTGAATATTGCTACGTTTTGGCGATTGATATTGCTGTGTGTAAACAGAAAGTTGAAAATGTTACTTTTCAAGCAATTTTTTTTAACAAAGATTATTTTAGGTGTTCCTGAACACTTTTTCACAATATCAAAGACCCGTGGTACGTGTTCTCACTAATGCATTTCTGCAGAAAAAGTTGTAAAAGAATGATTCATTTACAATTTTACACACTCTACCACAATTGTTTCTTGTTTTAAAAATTGAAGAATGGTGACTTTAAATGGTAAATATGTCTCAAAGCAGAATTATATTTTGATAGTCGAAAATAGGACAATTTAACGCTTTTGAAAAAAGATGCATTTCATCTAAATATGAATGCGTTTGAGAATTTGGTTGGTGATTTGCATAGAGCTATGTTGTTAAGCTCTCTTGTAAAGTGATACCTTCTAACATAATTATCTTTGATAGTTTTTAAGTAATTCATAAAGCTAGGAGGGTTACGTTTCTTTCGGTGCTTTGTGTAGGACAATTAAGGGGTGATGTCAAAGAGAGTACCGAGAAGTCCACGGATGAATATTTTCACAAGAGTGAATGAATCTGATGGACGTAACTCAGAGCGCGGTTACGCAGGCGATACAGAAGTTGAATTTCAATTATACATCTGCTGAGGTATTGTATCATTATAAATTAGGTGTTACTGATCCAATCTATAAATATGTTCCAGATTACTACAGAGGTATAACATTTCTGTGACAAGTATTTAGTTATACTAATGACTGAAATAAACACAGTTAAACTCACTGCAAACATTACAAGTTTCATTCAATACTTTATGTTTCCTTTTCATGAACTGAGAAAAGGATTTGTCATTTTTACAGCATAGAATTATCGTGATACCTTTCACATGACGTTATCCCCTTGGTTTAATTTTCAAGATGATTATTTAAATAAAATTACGCATGATATATATTAAGACTATGTAAGCGTTATATAATCTTATCGTAATCATTTCCTTTGCCAATTTAGTCTAACACAGCTTTTATATAAATGTCAGATAGCGTCATGTTGCTTGAGTAGGGAGACATATCCTGACAGCTTCTATGTCGTAATTCACATATGAAATTAGTTCAACACATTAAAAGTTGAAGCATCTTTTGATCATTTGAAAGGAACCTTGCTTTCCAATTACATGGCAATAACTATTTTCCAGCAACAAATGCCAAGGGTTCACAAGAACATCCACATACAGGAAGACGTGGTGACTCTTCCTGACAATACCTGCAGTAATAACCTGCCATGACGTTTCTCAGTATGCATAGCTGCACCAACCTTTCATCAGCACGTTCAACCTTTTGGCGTGGCACTTCCTTCTGTCAGTAGGTGGAAGTAGGTGAAAACTTCTACTATCAGCAAGGTAATTGAACGACATTTCAAGGTAATGCATGAGTGGCTCCTACCCAATGAAGCCGAGAAGATTGGCGCCTGGTTCAAGGAATGTGTTAGGGCGAGAGTCATTGTGCTTTTCCTGGCACAAACATGTGATATTAATAAACGTAAGTCTTCACCTAGGTGTAAAAGCAGTGAATAATTGCATCAAGCTCAGACAGTATTTGTCAGCATAATGGAATGGCCAGTTCCGCCACCATTTGGAATGGCTTTTGGAAATTGGCAACTGCCAAGACATCTGCCTGAGTCTTTTGTTAGTTTTTAAAACAGACATGGGCATTTTGAGATTTGTCGAAACTGATCTCGACGAGTATGACAGCGCTGGTTTACGTAGTTAATCCAAATGTCCTCTCTCTTTGTCATCGTAAATTATATTGACTATCGGTAGGTGATCAGTCGAATGTGTCGGTTTTGCTCTGTCTTCTTTTGTCCGATTGAATATAAAACGTCAACGCAAGGGAATAATCAGGCTATGATGTTCCTCCTAGTTCGATTCCGTTGAGCTCAAATGTTGTGAAAAGTATATCAATAGATCACTGAAAGTCAGTGATGACACCAGGTGTTCGCTAAGAGGATACGCATACCTGGCACTGTATAAAATGCGTGCATTAGTTTTTAGTGCATTCAGTTATTACCCTTTGTCATTTTCTTCCATATTCATTGAGTTAGTAACACAATATTCACAGCATTTATCACTTATATGACTGGCTTGGTCAAAGCGACCTGGCAAAGCGGCGATGACCTTTTAAAAAGATATCTTACCCAATTCCACTAACTGCGTCAGTCGACTCTATTTTCGAAAGCCGATACTCATTTCATTTTCTATTTCAACCCAAAGTCGATAGTAAAGCTCATGAGCTGTTTGAATAGTTAACCACTCAAGGTTAATGAATCATAACTGATGTAGTAACGACCCTATGCTTCCTCATACAGTTAACAAAATCAGACACACAAACACGGCCATTAGCAGCAGGAAACATAAACCACAAAATTCCGTTGTGTAATCGCATTAATACAGTAGATAGCGCGGCAACTTGAGAATCAGGAGATATTACACAGTACTCAGGTCGTGACAGTTACCTGATCAATATAATCTGACACAGGTACGTCAGAAGTCGACACAGCTAGTTCGGCTCCAAGTAGATAACATAGCATGACACGTTGTTAATTGCTTTCTCCGTAAATATACTGATATTTTTATTAAGCTGTTCTTTTTGATTTTGGGGGTTGAGAGGTTTTTATTTAAATCCGTCTGTAAATTCTGCCTTCAAATGACGCTGATCTGCGCTGCTTAAAGCTTGCTAGGTCAAGTCGACCTCACATGGGACTTAATAATAGGCCCAGTACGATAGTCACAATCATTCCAGTTGAAGATGAAAGCGTCTTTTGAGTTTACCTGTACGAGTATTATTTATGATCAATGATAATATTGACCACACCATACCATTATGTCGGTTTTTAAAATTTACATGGATCGAGTCTTATTGAGTCTCTGATGTGCAAATTACGTGGACACAGATGTATGTCTGACACACACACTAATCAGTATGTTTCATGATTGATATGCTATGCAGATTCAAAAGTAATTGACGAATGACAGTCCTAGAATATGTTTAGTGCCATCTGTGACTTTATCTGCAAATACAKTTTTCAACACAAAGTTAACGCTCGGGAGAGAATTTAGCTGATACTTTGTTTTAAAAGAAACCAAAGTGGGTTATGGCTTTGATACCATTCTACAAATCTTCACATGTAAATCCTATACTTCACCGTTGCCCTGTATAGCGTCTAATCGAATTTATGCAACGCACTGACTCTGATTGACGTGTAATTTTCCATTTCAACACTGTTGTCGTAATCACTTGGCACGCCTGTACACGGTCAAGCTCCCATCTGAATTCAAGTTTGAAAGATCGTGCGAACGTCYTCACATCAACCTTGTTTTGCATGATTAATGTGGAACGTCAGTAGAGATAAACGATAGCACTCGGATGGCCAGCCCATAAGAAGAGTTGAGAACCATTGTCATAAGAAAAATTGTATTGGGAAGCAAAGATTATTTTAGTGGTGACTGATGTATATTCGAAGATGTAACACAATGCTCGATGGGTTAAAAGTACCACAACCTGGCATACTAATACATTGAAACATGTTTCTGGATATAGGAAGAACTCAGGAAGGACACCTGGTTGAAAGAAAATCCAAGATGCATGCAGCTTGGATGAATTCTCTTATCTCAGTCTGCACTCAGTATATCACTGTCTAGCTGTATTAATTGAGTGATGTATTCAGGATTACTAGCAAAAATTGAAAACTAACGTAACAAGATGAAGATGATACATTGTTACTGGCTGTATGAAAGTATAGGTTTGTACAAGCTTGAGTATTTTGGTGTTATTGCACATTTGAACTTTTTTAAATCTTTACATAACATAACCTACCTCACATTATAAAAATGTTAAGTTCCAGAGAACAAATTAGCAGATATATCCTTTTATTAAGAAACTGTAAGCGAAATGTATCCATCACGTTAGATATAGTCTGATGTTACAAATATAGTTGAATCATGCATGATCTTGCTGCAAAAATGATCATAATTATACAGGACCTGATTAGAGTCTCAAGTCGTAAATTTAAAGATAGGTTCTGTTAATATTCTGTCCCTGGAGTGAATCTATTATGTCAATTTACTTTGTTACATGTGACTATTTTAGGACTTAAAGGAATGCATTTAAAGAATCATAAACAGTTTTCTTCCTGTTGCAACAGCTTTGTTCTCAGAGGTTCTGTAAATTGGTTCTGTAAATTTCCTTTTCGAATTCAACTGAAGTGCCATGTTTAGCACTGATAATATACTCATAAACTCGCACTAATTCATTTTGATGACGCCATGCTATTGTTGTTGCAGTTGATTCTGCAATTGAATCCTTGGTAATTTTGAACATGCATTTTGTGCAAGTACCACTGACGCCATCACTGGTTATCATGTAAAATTTGGGAGAGGTCACTGTCATTAATAGTTACCTACCAAAACAGATTCTGTTTTGTATGTACAATTATAAAAATAGTCGTGAAACGTATATCAATAGATTACTTTAGTTCAATGAGGAAATTTCATTTATATAACTGTGGGCACTGGGTTCACCTTTACGCCCAGTGGAATCTATTTCGGCAGAAAATCAAGCATATTTTCTCCCCTTGACGTTCTATATTTCAGAGAGCTGGAAATAACGTGATTATTATTTATAGACCTGAGCTTGCTGTTACGTGGGTGGTTTAAGAATCATCAAATACAGAACATTATTATCGAGTTACGTGGATGCAATTTGTAAAAGCAGTCATATGATGTAAGAGATAGTACTATATAGCTTCAATTGTTAAGCCCTCATGGGTATATTCCAACACACATTTCAACTTTAAATATGTATTAAATAGATAAATTTTGCATTTTGTAGCTTTCTGTCCTTTACCGAAAAGAAGGTAGAAAAGAATACCCAAAAAGCAGCAGGACGAATAACATAAACGTTATCTTATTAAAATAGTCAAAGTTTTCCTGGAGGAACTATGCTTATTTTCCGTTTTACCACCAAATATCACATGCACGTTTTTGCCTCCGCAGCTGAAATACATTCGGCATTTTCATGATCTGAATATTTTAAAAGTATATTACTGCTGTGAGCACAACAAAGGTATATATTTGTTAAAACAAAAATTAATCAAATTATGTATAATCGATAATACATTTAAATTCTGACACCAGCACCATCGAACTGAGGCTTGATTCTCTGGTGTATAAGCAGTTTTCAAAGCCAATTTCATTCGAGCATTGTACAAGGTCCCGATGACACTTACCCTGTACTTTACGTATTCATGGGAAAGATTTGTGATCACTGTAGACATGTAAATGGAATGGGTTTTTCCAACCTGTTAAATTATGTCTATGTCGATACTGAAATCATGTTTATGAAACGAACCATGTTACATAGAACATTGTTTTGATTGCCTTTTAATATACATGTAAAAGAGTATATATAGTTACAAGACAAATGACTGCTTTATCTTGAGGAAATACGTTCACTTCATGCTGTTTGTTTAACCCAATAGATAAGGTGTTTAAATTCTTTTTTAATTGTAACTTGGACGTTATCGTGAGTTTAGGTCAATTATGAAGATATACATGTATACTGCAATCAACAATCATAGGTTCTTGAAAGTCTTTTCCCTGAATTTATATGTATCTTTTTTGATGATTATTTTTTTTAAAAGAAGTGACACTGACAAATACCGTTTTTGCAACTTTCTGGTAATGATCACTTACTCAGCGGAAGGAACACTTTTCTAATTTTCTTTTCGTTCTAAAAAAATATGATAATGGTTTGCTCGAAAAGAAATAAACAGGTTGCCTGCGTAAAGCAAAATAAACTGCATGAAAACTTCAAAGACAATATGTTTCTATTTTTAAGACCATTGTCCTGAACAGGAATGTTTCTTCCTTTTGTTAAGCATG
>VKKT01000857.1:88904-101729 GCA_008038995.1 Haliotis laevigata
GATTTGTCTCTGATGAAATGTGTCGATTTGCAAACGAGACGCTTTAGTGAAAACATGATGTCGAATGCAATTCCCTATTTTGACTGCAGCATATGTTTCTGTGTTTTTCCTATGTGGTCAATTGGCTTCACTTTGCATTAGTTTGTTACGCGTGTCACGGATATAGGTAGGATATGCTCACCTTTCTGTGATGTATTCGGAATCGTACAATCGAAACTAATTTTAGCAGAGGTTTCTTATGACTTTTGAAATGATTTCGTCGCCTTAGTTTTATTTATCCAATCCATTACATTTTTTCACGCAGTTTTCACACTTGTACGTGACGTCAAGTGATAAGTACTATTCAATCAGAGCACGTAATATCAATGTTTGTAGTTCATAAAACTCTTATTGGAGAATAACTGCTTACGAAAACATATTGATGCTTCAGTGAGACAATGAGCGGGTTACGTCTCCTTGAACAATATTTCCGTTACATGACAGCNTGTCAGCCTGATGCTGAAGAAGGACGTTTTCGATTGCTATAACATGGTATTCAAACAAACGATCAAATGATCCTAACAACTCTGTCAGCATATTCTTGCATACCAGACCATCAGACCAAACATGACCTTCTGCATGTGAATGTCAAAAGGAAGTCATAATCTTCATAATACTTTCCTTCCTTCATCTTCTGTTGATGAGGAAAACAGCTCAGTGGCATCCCTTTGGTGTATAAACACATCTCGCGTCCTTCACACAATGGAAACGTTCGGGAAACGTCTACTTTAACCTGACGCTTCCTTCCAGGAAATTACGTGTGACCTTTACATTTTTTTATTATTTTATTTTGTTACTATTTTGCATGTACTGATGRCAGAATATCGTTCTGTGAGAAGACTATAATTACTACATCGGCTATATTGAGGACAAATGCCATTATGTCTTCATAACCCTGATGATCTCAAGATGATATTTCTCTGCCCGGAATCGGCTGTTATGGATTCAGTTGTAATGCCCAGTCCGGTTGTAATCATCAGCACCAACCTGCGCCTGTGGGTTTAACTGAAGACGCGGACATCAACAACCTTTTGACTGTCCTCCCACATTAAGCTTACACAATGACATGACGTCAGTAGTCTTAAGAGCCGGGTTAAACCCTCGATGACTCATCACTCGAATACATAATGCGACACTTTATTTATCGGCCAGTGATTAGCAGCCTTCCATTGGTGTTTCGACATTATAAGTTGTGTATTATTTAATGACATTATCATGTTTCAGGGCAGGATACGCTCACCTTTTCGTGAACACCCGGTATCATCAATATTTCATAGCGATTCATAAACACATGCATATGATAAACTCTTATTTCTAGGGATTTCTTATGTATGTGGAAAGGATTTTGTCGCTATCAAAAATTCCAGTTAAAAAATAGCGCTATAGTCCATCCCATCTACATGCATGTTTTTTTCCCTCGATCACTGGATGTCAATCTCAACGGCACATCGTATTTTCAATCTGAACTCCCTGGGGAGTATACAACTCGTGCAGCCACTGAGCGCACCAACTTAATTCACAGCTGGGTGGACAGGGACTACTTTGTCTAACTTTTACTGCATGTTGCTATACCAACAACACGTATTCATGTATCCACCATCTGGTCATTTACCAACGGCTTCGTGGGTTCTTTTAAGTGTTCAGTGTTGTGTATTGTACACTAGAGCTTGTGACAACACTGAAAGTATCTGCACACAAAGTTGACTCCAAGGTTTTCACACCCGGTCACAGGTCGGCTCGATCCCTGTCTCCAACCTCGCTGGATAACTAACCTGGCGCCTTAGACGATAGCTCGCCCACCACGTCCCTACAGACTAACTGTGGGATATAGTGTCATCTCCTCAGTATACATTTTCTGACTGCGGCCTCCATTCCTCTCCCTCTCCCTGCTTCAAGGCGGCCTACGGAAATGTTTCGATTGGCGGCACTTAGTCCTGGCATGATCATTTCCTCTTTTCCAAGCAAAAACGAATGACAAAATTAAACACAACGTTTGCCTTTTTATACGCTTTTCCGCTTACGAGAACGCGCATTTTGCTTTGCTTGTTTTTGAAGTTGTAAAACATAAAGTCATAAAAATGTTGCTCACCACGAGGCAAGATATCATTTCAAGGCACGCGTCTCTATCTCATAGAATCCATAACAACGCTTTAATACTGAAACGTGGATAAGCTTGTCGCGTAGGCCTGCTCTTCATAATTAGTTGGTATAATGTATTAACAAATCATTAACATGTTGGCTCAACATGAATCAAGAACGTTTTGTTTTCTACACGATCGATGCAAAGGCGCTTTATAATGACCTTGTGAATATGGAACACATAAGTCAAAGTCAGATTCGTTTTATCCTGAGCATTGGTTGTGATGACCAACTACAGACAGATTCATTTCGAGAGCTCCCTTCTTGGAAAGTAATGTCAGCTGTCTGATGAATAAACGCAATACCTTACCATGTCACATTGTCGTGGTAAACCATGATTAATTGTTCTATCTAAGAGAAGATAGGGGCACGTATTCTATTTCAGACTCAAGTATGCCCTAAACACGACATAGCAACATACATTATATTGCTTTCTGTAGACACAGATTACTTACATTGCATGTAAAGGGGTTTGTCTGTCTTCCAAGGAGACAGACTGCTCACAAAGTAATACGCCAAACAGATCATGCAAAACACGTTCCATTCAGCAGAATATATACACCAGACGCTTGGAGGACATGTGAATCACACATCCTACCCATGGATGAACTGTTTATCATACATCATATCCAGGAATGACTTGTGTATCCTTCCTTAACAAAATATACCATACCCAAGCACATCATGTGCATCCTACACAATAAACGAGGTTGCGCGCATGACATACGTTACCCCTTGATACCATGTGTATCATGCACATTTTGTCCACAGATTACATGTGAACTTCCCATTATACCCAAGGGTGATATATGTATCACTCTTGCTATACCTAAATGTATCATGTATGTCACACTCGATATCCGGGCTGCCATGCGTAGGTGTGCCTGTAAAAAAGTAGGTGTATGTTTCTGAAGTCAACGTGAAACGAGACTGGCACTGACAACACATATCGGTATTCATTTCTAATTGTTATTCACTACACAGAACGGGGAAACTGGCTGTTGCCTTCGGGGACTTGCTGACACTGCCTGTCCACCTTCGTAAATGCTAGGGGATCTCATAACGTGTGGTCACCTGAATTAATGTTATCTGACATCTGAGGTTGAAAGATGCAGCATGCTGTTACCATCCGTCTCCCATCATCTGGTCTCGAAAGGTCAGTCATTGAGTTCTCTGATGATACTAAAAGGCAAAGACAATTTGTGACTAAATAACCCGAGGCTCTGTTTTACTATCAATTTTGATTCTGAACGTCTAGACAAGCAAAAAGTATGCCACTTTCACAGACCGGCGTTTTCTTGATGATACAGCTGACTGCTGCATGCTATAGAAAATGACTCGCATGTGGTAGACTCAAACATGTAACATATGTTATATTTGACATTACACTTTCTCAGTAAAGTACAGATTCTAGTACTTTTGTTGGGTTGAGTCCCATCCAGTATTCGAACCCACACTCTCAGAGTCAGGCACCTAATCGCACACAAAGTCAGCCATCAAATCCACTCAGCCACCGCAGCTTCCACAAAAATGGAAGTTAGACATCTGGTAGGGCGGACTTTGTGTACCCTCTGATCATTGTCAATAATCGGTCGAACAATAACTTTGGAGGCCAGCATGTTAATTGTGGCTGGTCTTTCAGTAAACACACGTGCTTCTGGTTTCCAGGAAACGTTTATAACTATACTTGTCTTTGAACAACCTTCAACTTGATGAAACGCCTTGATATTTCTGAAATACAGTTCTAAGCGCCGGTAGACCCAGATTAAACATCTCATGAATGAAAAATCACTGATGTGCAATTTAAATACTTCGTTCGTGTGTACCGTTGAACTCAAGTCTTGCCATTATTTTGACCGAATTTGTAGTTAGGACTTTACGTACCGACCAAAGGACTCACCGAGCTTTCAAGAACTGTCAAAATAAAAGTTACTCAGTACAGACCATGTCTTTATCACGATGAGTGAATCAAATTTGCCTTTATACACTTCCGCGCGATAATTAAGTGCCACCACCTGTCGAAGTATATCTGTCGAACGGTGAAAGGTAATCAATTCCAAATAAAATATGGATGACAAAAGCTAAAAGGGTAGGCATTTGGTCAGACATAACCAGAATGTATGCCTAATTCATTTAACTTATTCCTTTGCAACACAACGTCGGTGTCTATAACGTCTACAACTTAGGCTTTAGGTGTGACCACACAAGGTAATATTCCATCGAACAGTATTGGAAATCTAGGATTCCATACGATAATATTCAAGTCTAGGATTCCATAGAATAAAATCCGAGGCCTGGGATTCCACAGGGTAATATTCGAGGTCCAGGGTGCCATAGGATAATATTCTAAATATAGGATTAGGTACATGTAGGGTAATATTATTTTTTATTATTATCTTTTGTTATTGGTTCCCAAGATTACAGGTACAGACAGATAGATGATGTACAGGTATTATACCCATATCATGTTAATAAACCTATATAAATCAATAAAAGAGAAATATTATATCAGGTAAAAATGGATACGTTTTAAATTCATCAAAGTACTGGGGAAGAGAAGGCCCCATTCTATTTTATTTTTATTTATTTTTTTTGCATACACAAAGAATATTTCTTTCAGAGTTTTTATGAATAAAGTTATGTTTGGATATATAAATACTGCATATGTAAATATGTCTTTTTGATGCAATGACGATGTGATTTAGGAATATATCTGGATGTAGAGTACCAAACCAAACCATATGTTTTGATAATAGCAATGGATGAGGGTATACATTGTTAAGCCAAATATGCAGGATTTTCAAAAACGTTTGTGTCTCCTGACATTCCAAGAACACATGACAAGCACTCTCATTGCAGAAACAACATAGACTGCTATCAACTTTTTTCATTTTAAGCAATTCTCTTTTTGTATAAATAACACCTTGTAGAAATTTATATTGAAAATCTTTTTGTCTTGCAATCCTTTTCTGTATACTGTAAATATATTTTTCCAATCAAAGTCTGTTTCGGGAAATAACAGCTGCCATTTATTGCAAATATTTGGGTGCATATCATTGGATATTAGTTTATCATAAAAAGTCCTGCAGCCTTTAAGTGCTTTTACTAGATTGATCTGAGGTAGGGTAATATTTGAATTCTACGATTCCATAGGATAATATTCGACGGCTAAGTGGCCAAAAGGTACTATTCGAAGACAAGGGATTTCATATTATCAAAGGAGCACAAATCATCGTTGGATAAAACATAGCTATGAGATACATTTTCTTGAAAAATGACAGTGAACGCAGTTTGCACTCTTGGCGTAATGCGTATCTGCTAAGTTAAGATAATGTCTCACCCAGAGACGTATAAATCCTCCATCGCACTGACGAATCGGTTAACTGTGTGGAAATAAAGATTTTCTTCACTTCATCGACGGTTTAAGAGATCTTAAAGAGACTGACTGCGATATTCCTTAATAGGTAGTGGACCCTTGTCCGGCCTACTCTGTTGAGATTTGTTGGTGCTTTTTATCACCTCGAACCCAATGTGGTAATAACAAGGTTGATACGGCTTGAGAGAGAGAAAGTGTCTGTGAAATCGTGTATGTGTGCAAGTACGGCATCACCTAACACAAATGGAGTTGCTCGATGTAATCGTTTTATCTTCTGTAGCGGTGCAAAATTCTGTGCACAAAACGAAGGTAAAGAGATATAGGTGATTGTATCATTGACATTGACATTGACGGCTACTCTGGTGAGATTTGTTCGCTTTTTTAACTCAGTGTGGTAATGGCTGGATTGATACGGCTTCAGAGAGAGAGAGAGAGAGAGAGTATTTGTGTGTATGTACGTGTGTGTGTGTGTGTGTGCGTGCGTGCGCGCGCGCGCGTGTACGAGGGGTAGGGTGGGGAGGTGCTGATGAAAGTGTAGGTGTGCAAGTACGGCAAGTGGGTGTTGAATTCTAGTATGTATGAAGGAGTAATCGTTTGATTTTCTGTTGCAGTTCAGAATTCTTTTTGACACATGCAGCGTAAAACTCAACTCACTCACTCACGCAACATTCTGTGGACAGAACGAGCATACAGTCATATATGTGATTGTATTACTGACAGTGAAGTGTTTATTCGCTAGTAAAATTAATAGATGCAATATAGACAGTTCTACATATTGCGGGGATAGGGAACCAAATATGATGGTCCAGTCTTCTTACTGGAATTCTGGAGCTGAAGTATTGCGGTTGGTGATTAATGACACAGTTTATTTATTTTCTTATCAAATATGTGACAATGATGATGACCACAACGGTGATATTTACATGTTTTGTTTGTGTGGTGGGGATGGGAGAGGGTTATATGTAATATGTATAAAGCAACATACTCAGTCTGGATAATATTCGAAATATAGGATTAGGTATGTATGAATGTAATGTTTAAAAACGTGATGCATATTCCTTATTCTCAAGCCATCTGGTGACTGAAATAATCCAAAGCTTTCAAATCTCCAGACTTTCAAGATATTTTCAAATACCTCAAAAAGGCAATTTCCTCTTCCTCCATTTAAGCAATATTGTCCACACTCAGCTGTTTGCTTGATTGCATGTCATCATATCTAATTGGATGGATGGTCCTGGTGTCAATAACAGTGATGCCAAGTCCTAGACTGCATCATTTACGGACCTCAGTCAAATAACTTCAGTATTGTTAGGTGTTTAACAACAAATTACTGATGCCGTGCATTTAAACGAGAAACACAGTGATATCGAAGACCTCAGGGGAGTTTCGCTCTGGGATTTCTTTCAGAAGAAAGGAAACAAGAGCGCATCTACGCCTCCCATTCAAGTTATGATATACCGTGATACTAATACCCAAAGCATCCGTCATAAGTCTGTGTTTATAGTGTTTACCTCAGAGGAATATAAGAGAGTAAAGTTTTTACACTCAAGTCATTTCTGATGACAGCAAGGATGTAATCTAAGTATACCAATGCCGTAGGTGATATCAGGATAATCCAAACATGACAGGTTGCGAAAGTGCCACGAGGAAACGACATGTAACAAGCAGCGCAATAGCTCATCAAGGGCAAATGTCTGGAATTAGTGACGGGGAAGTATTTGTTAACAAAAAACATTGTCATGAGATATGTAGAAGGACGGAAACGACGCTAACGTCTTGGAAATGAAGCAGGTGTTCTCATTTAACGTTAGACAACATTTGTAACACTGCTTTAACTGAGACAATACGATTGCCGTTTGTGATTAATGATACGGAAGCATCGTACCTGGTGAAACCTCGGAAATGTGAAACAAGCATAATCTTGGTGCATAGAAGTTTTAGTTGGTCACAGTTTGTCAGTAAACTGCACATACATTGTAACATATCTGGGATTCAGGGATGAATTGGTACACATCAACGATGCGGCTAAATGGATGGAGTGGTCATTCTCGGTAATGGCTGGTCATCGTGTCCGGCCGGCGTTGATCGTTGCTCACAATATCAGTCAGTCGTTTGCTGGGACTGTTCAGATTCGATCATTATCATTCGACTTTCATATAATTGAAATACTGAAGATGAGGCGTATCCACCCCCACCCTCTATCATGTGTGATCTCAGTCGAGAGAACCTTATAGAATATTGTCAATTCCTATCTACACAAACTTAATTAATAACGCATCAACGCATTTCCATGACTGTCTTAAAGTTTTCATTTGAAACAAATTGTGGATGTTAGTCAATATGATCAGACAGGTGAGCTTAGTTTAGAAGACTTGCAGGATGCGTTGTTTACCAATGACAGCTCTGTTAATTTAGTAGCTGTCAGCGCCAGGTGATGTGGGCGAGCTTCGAGAATACATTGACGTCAGTGTCAATTCAACAGGTTTCAGGCTTAATGGAATCTATCAATGATGAATGCTGTCCAAATACTAGCACAGGTCAAAGTCCGTATGTTTGTCTTTTGTTTTTTCATTTTTTAACTGGTGATTAATAAACATAATCTGGTCATTCAACCCCACTAAGGGAGCAAATTCAATTTAGTCATCTTTCATATCACCTTTCATAACTGAGATCCATTTTAATGCTAATTATGTTATAGTATGGTATAAGAAAATAACTCATCTATTTAACATCTGATGGACCTCATCACAGTCTGCATCAGTTGCAAGAAGGAAGGTAAAGAAGTCTGGCAATTACAGGATCCTAAAATATTTATCTGTATCGAGTATTGGATTATTCCAAAAGGTATGTTTGGAATATTCCGATGATAAGTCACTACGTAGGGTGTGTTTCTTACCCATTTCTCTATCGCTGAGTTTCAGTGGTCACTTCATATAACCTTATGAGCTGTGTTGCACTGCATGCCAAGATGAATCTGCTAACACACCATATAATATTTTGGGTGGTCCTGTGAATATTGTTTTGTGAGAATAGCAACATTGTTTTGTACATTTTAACAAATAAACAAGAACGGCGGTTTTACGTCTGGGCTTTCAGTGCCTCAAGACGACGGTGAAGAATCAATCTATTTGCGTTTGGGCTGATAGCACTAGGAACCATCGTTTGACAGATCGGACAAATTCTCCATGAGGGTATAGGATTACCTTCGTTGTCTATCTGCTCAGGAAGGAGATAAATAATTGTAACAAACGATTGATGTTACGTTGTAATGAGTTTCAAAAGTTTTATACCATGGTTCACACATCATTGATACTACTATGAACTAGTAATATAATTTGGGGGTATAATCGCACACGTCGCACTAATTCCACCACAATCCTTTGTAATTAAGACCAATCCCTTTCCATCAGAACCTGCTATTCTATATTACTAACCAACTAGGTTGGTGATATGTATATAGGCTGATTTCAAAATCCGATATGGCTCTATGTCCTCGCTGTTTTATTCTTTGAGTGTGGACAATTAAATGTACGGCTCTTGTAGCCAAACTCTGCCGAGGACCTCGGTGGTGCTGGTAAAGACACTCCCAATACCGAAATACTTGCTCATCGATCGACGAATCGGAGGGACAAGTTACTTGTAGTATAAAATGTCATAACTGATCATGGATCACTGACTGTATCAGAGTGTAACTGATGGCTTCGTGGTTAAAACAAAGACAAGCTGCCATGATCATTGGTGCTGTAATGCCCAGTTTGACAACCGTGTTACCAATGTTGATTTTGTAAACATTTTCTGTCAGCGATAAGTGTCAACTCGTCGGCAAACAACAGGGATGAGGCATTACAGAAATCAATACGTGCACCCGAGAAAACTTTTTTCTCTCTCCATTTTTAAGAGTTGAATGGAAAATTAAAGTTGTGGATAATCTCGATAGTACTTTTATAGTATTTTTGAGTACATTACTTTAATGTCAATCAATGAGACAGTAATAAGACATTACATTAAGTGTGCATGAAAATCATGTTTGTTTGTTGTTGTTTTTTGTCAGTTTATTAAAGGAGATGTTCTCAATTGATAGTATCATTTTATTTTTACATTTAATGAGAATCAGCTGAATGTGTGTTTCAGTTCAAGGCCTGTAGGTTCGTTAGTATCACCAAGTGATAAACGTTTAAGATCTGTGTCATTGTTGATTTTCCTTCCACATGCGTGAAACTGACACGTCAAGGTGTAACTGAAATACTCATCAAGGCGATTTTATACCTAAAGTTTAAACCTGAGGTAAAGTGTCTGTTCCTTAGCCTGGTTCTAAAAGACCCGATTTATGTACTTTTTTACAACGGAATAATAATTAGTGAACGGCAAGAGAGAGACACTGCTTAAGCCATCAGGGTTTTGAAGGTTTGTGCTTCTAAAATATCTGTGTGATTCTGTGTACACGCAGCCTGGCAGTCGTTGGCATCAGCTGTTATTAGTGTCATATTTGTCGTTAGAACCAACTACGAGTGGGGATCAACAATTCTGAACTACCAAGCATGTAGTGGGCAACCATAACAGTTTTCATCCGTAAGTAAAATAGTGTCATTGCTTACAAGCTGCATGTGAACCCAGTTCGCCGCCATCAGACAGACTATTTCCGCAAATTGCCAACAAACAACATATGACCAATAATCAGTCACGTCACCAATCAAAATGAGAGTGTAAAATGAACTTTAAATAACTTAACAAATAGAACATTAGCCAGCTGCAGCTTGTATCATAAGGTTGAGGGCTCCTGTTCTAAGATGGTTTCGCGATTAGGTTATGCTGCATCCATGAGGATTACGTGTGGTTTAATACCGCCAGTGTGCTGTCGCACGTACACATCTAAAACTTCATCCTTGTAACACACACACACACACACATACACACACACACACACCTGTCATCATGTCCAGTTATAGGACATAGGGATCGAATATCCAGCTCTACCTATACAACTCAAAAGCTGCTTCATTGCGGTCATTTCTGGCTACGTTACCATCCTTGAATCGCTCTCCTTGTCAACGCCACGCTCAGGGGCAACGATCCGTGAGGTCTAGACAGTATCTCGATTTATCTGTGAAAATGACTGGAGCCAAGTCCTCTCCTGTCCAGTTGGCGTGATTCTCTGAAATGGAACTATTAACCCATTGGCAGACCATTTCTGCGTGTTGTTGTGGAGTGATTTGCGGAGTGATGACGACATCTTGCTGCAAACAGCAGAAACCTTTCTTCCCACTGCATGTCACTTGGTACCTTTTTCAAAAAACTGACATGAATTACATGCATTGCCGGTCACATTTGTTTGACACCAAAGACGTTTGCAACGTGACGTGTTGACCCTCAACACCAACACTTGTTCTGCTCTCAGATGATGATGTCCCACAAGCCTCCAACGATTCATCCAAACACAAACAGGGCCCACAAGTGATTGCATGCATCTAGTAGTTCCCATCGAAACTTAAAGTCCTGTAGAGGTTATCAAGTCCTTGCGTGCCTCAATATTTGTGAGGTACTTGATACTTTTCAAACTTTGAGTAGTATAGCTATTAGCATTAGTATAAAAAGCATATCGATGTATGCTCTTCCAGGAATGTAGGAGGTGTTAAACATAGCTAATTGCATTTTATGTTATTTCATATTGGAAAGGAATGTTGACATGATGAAATGTCACGTTGATAATTCTCTTTACAAAGGGGTCTAAAATTTCACCACAACATCTTCGACTGAACGCCTTTGCATTCACATGTTTGCGGGTGCTACTGCTTTGCCAGAACACGTTTACCATTTCGAGAACACCTGGTGTCACCACTGATGTCTTTCATTGTCAGACAGTTAACAAATATAGCATTAAGAAGTCGACTCCAGTTTAAAGAACCTACATTSGAAGAGAGGCTTTAATCGAACAATAGTAATGTTTAGCTTTTTGTAGTAAAATGGTTCAAATACAGCTTAATTGACAGAGATTAGAGATGGTAACAGATGACGTCACAATGGTCTGCGAAACATTGTGATTCATTTTCATTGTATCTCTTGTAGATAGTACTCGTATATCCTGTGGGTTGTTATACGTTAGGCTATCTACAGTAACGTAGTTCCACTGCATCGAAGCTNTTGAAGATATCACACTTTCCGACGGATATGTGAGATTTATGTATTTCGGTGTGTAAATCCCAACAGTGATCCGGTATCTGTTGTTTTCCTTGTGTGGGTGTGTTTGTAACCTATGATATTTACGAATGACCTCAGCTGCAGCTGATTGAAACATAATACAATATAACAGTGTGTTAATACAGTGCCGTTATCTTCAAGCTATGTGTTGAGGTAAATGTTCTAATGATACTCCTCATACAGAAGGGTCATTTACTCTCAGATGTGACATTGTCGACACTATGACTCGCGGGGAAACGTGTCTCGACGTTTTCCCAATAAACGTGTAAGAGCACGCGGACAAGGCTGCAGGTATGGATATCCTTTCCACACGCTGCCCAGGCAGGTCAAGGCAGAGCTATGAGTGAAGATAATGTGACCATGAGCTTTATAGGAACTTGTTTGAGTTCTGTTCTAGTATCTTGCCCTGGGGCATCAGTGATGGCCGAAATACATACCCCGAAGCAGATTCCAAGATATATTACACTCTAAATAAAGACACCTTTATATGACAAAGACAATGTCTTAAGAACTTTTCCTACGTCCATATTGAGTTTGGCTTAGTTCGGTGAGGTATTCCGGGAGTAACAGTCGGTGAGGTATATTCAAGATGGGAAAACCTCGAGATGCTTTCTGCCACTATGAGCTCGGACCAACAAGAGATATTTAAGATATTAAAATTGTAAGATTTCAGGGCGTTTAAACGCTAAATTGAAAGAAAGAATGTTTTTATGTTGCAATCAGTAGGAACGTCAAATCATACACGCATGCCTCCTCGACAGAGAGAATGAAACGTCTATTTAATTGAGCTGTATCAGCGAATTTGTCATGACACCAACCGAAAATATGTAGTTCAATCATATTAACATTAATCAGTCAAACTGATCCAAATGTATTGAATAATTGAGTATCATTTCTCAAAATACAGAATTATTTTGACGGAGCGGCACTTGCCTAGTTTGAAACAATTYCAAAACCGGTATGCGCAGAGTTTCGCTTTGACAAAAACGGAGTGAAGGTGGCTAAGCGATATAGTATTATCAGTTTCCTTCTTCAACAGGATTACAACATATAGTTCAAGGAAGAAATGGACTGAT
>VKKT01000857.1:103177-117133 GCA_008038995.1 Haliotis laevigata
CTTTTGACTTTCCTCCCACATTAAGCTTACACAGTGACATGATGTCAGTTCACTTAAGAGCCGGGTTAAGCCCTCTATCACTCGTCACTCATATACCTGATATCACACTTTATCCATCGGCCAGTGATTAGCCACCTACCATTGGTGTTTCGACATTACGGGTTGTGTATGATTTAATAACATTATCAAGTTTCAAGGCAGGATACGCTCACCTTTTTGTGAACTCCTGGTACGTGCTTATGTTAAAGTCATCACTGTACAATCGACTAAGCTTGTAGAGGTTTGTTATGTATGTAGAAAGAGTTTTGTCGTTGTTATTTATTTTAGATAAGGGACGTTCACTAAGAAAGCACAGTAAGAGAAGAATGGAGACGAACTGTGGGATAATCTCCTTCTTTCATTAATTCCTCATTAAGCAGAACTACTTTGATCAATACCAGTCAATATCAAACTGGGATTCGCCGTGCAGTGATGTCAATCAGTATGTCTTACGTACCTCACACAATAATCTATACATTACCAAAACACTTCATGTAGGTATCTTTGTAAGAAAAACGAACGAAAAAAACGAACTATCGCACTCATTATTAAAAACCTCCGGGACATGTCAATTAAGTGACTATTTCACGTAGAATAGACGTACATAACCAAGTTAGTTACATGTAAAAGTGGGACCCAACATCAAGGTAATAACTAAATGTTCTTAATTGGTCGAAAACGCCAAGTACGCTGGCACTTGCAGATAAGTAAAATGATGCCAGATCATGATGGTATTGGACAAATCCATCCGTCGGTTTCACAAGAACTGGTAGTCTAGACTGCGGCCATTGTGCACCCCTCTGATAAGCGTATATTTGCACGGCTACCACAGCTGAAAGCTATGATTACACAATGTCAGTTTAGAAAGTGGTCGAATGTAGCATATTTTATATTTCGGATTACGCTTTCTTTGTAAAGTACAAAATTCTAGTACTTTTGGGGGTTTGAGTCCCATCCGGGCACACAAAGTCAGCCGCCTAACAAAAGAAAGTGTAATCCCAAATATAAAGACTATCCCGAAAACTATCTTTGCTGTTAGATTCATTGAGTATGGACAATAAACTGTACGGCTCTTGTAGCCGAACTGTGCCGAGGACCTTGGTGTTGGTGGTGGTGGTGGTGTAGACACTTCCAATACGGGAATACTTGCTGATCGATCGACGAAGCGGAGGGACAGGTTTAATTTCCTAAGTTACTTCTAGTATTAAATGTCATAACTGATCATGAATCACTGACTGTAGCAGAGTGTAATTGATGGCTTCGTGGTTAAAATAAAGACAGGCTGTCGTGATCATTGGTGCTGTAATGCCCAGTTTGACAACCGTGTTACCAATGTTGATTTTGTAAACATTTTGTGTTATCGATAAGTGTCAGTTCGTCGGCAAACTACAGCGATGAGGCATTACAAAAACCAATAAGTGTGCATGAAAATCAAGTTTTTCTCTCTCAATGGTTTAAGAGTGGAAAATAAATGTAAAGGGAAGTAGGTTCGTTAGTTTCACCAAGTGATAAACGTCTAAGATCTGTGTCATTATGGGCTTTCCTTCCACATGCGTGAAACTGACACGTCAAGGGTTAATCGAAATACTGATCAAGGCGATTTTATACCTTAAGTTTAAACCTGAGGTAAAGTTTCTATTCCTTATCCTTGTTTTGAAAGATCCGCTTTCTGTACGTCTTTAACCATGATGGAATAATAATTAGAAAATGGCCAAAGAGAGACACTGCATAAGCAATCAGGGTTTGGAAGGTTTGCGCTTCTAAAACATCTGTGTGTACACTGTGTACACTGGCATTCGCTGACATCAAAGGGTATGTCACAATTGTTTCCAAGACATAGTTCATAAAACGTAGTCAATAGTTTGTCCAAAACTGTTGTGCTAAGATAGTTACCGTCGTAGTTTCGATTGCTGATAGAAATGTGAACATTGTTTCTACACTGTGGTGCAACAATTCAGAAAGGCTGAGCAATTACTCATTTTGACAATGCCTTCTGTCTGTGAAAATCGAAATCCAAGTTTGGCTCTTAGGTCTGTTAATTATTTGGTATGTTGAATTAAAATATTATACAGTACAGTTGTAATGAACGTTTTCTTTTCAGGAAAGGTAATGGACTGCAAT
The DNA here is from genome assembly GCA_008038995.1 of Haliotis laevigata. Lineage (NCBI taxonomy): Eukaryota > Metazoa > Mollusca > Gastropoda > Lepetellida > Haliotidae > Haliotis > Haliotis laevigata. The sequence goes on from VKKT01000857.1 coordinate 105,338, forward strand.
TTCGATATATTTTTGTTCGTGAGAGAAGATAAGGGGCTAGTATTTTTTCTAACTCTTAAACACGGCATAGCAACATACATTATATTGCTCTCTTCAGAAATAGATTACTTGCATTCATGGCAAGGAGTTTGTCTGTCTTACAAGGCGACAGACTGTACACAAAATAATACGTCAAACATGTCGTGCAAAACACGATCCACCCAGCAGAATATATACACTAAACGCTGGGAGAACATGTGCACCACGCATCCCACCCAATCATAAACTGTATTTCTAATTTAACTTAGTATGTAACACGAGTTCTGATTGGTCACTGCTATAAATGTCCGAGCGTGTAATCAGCACATACAATAGCAATATAAAAGCTGATTCACCAAAACGTTTGAATGTATCCCTACACTATATGAGTAATGCTGTCTTTCTGGGCATTATCACTTGCAGAATCCCTAGGTCTTCAGTAAACTCTCATATTATAGGTAAAATAGATGGAATTTGTGTTAAAAAAGGACAAAAGATTATCATAAATTTAGTTGTAAGTTGACCCAACGCTGTTAGCTCATGAAAAAAAATTATGACGCCATTATGGAGCGTGACGTCACTAGAGGGCGGTTTCATGATAATTTCATCCATTTTAGCTATAACACTATGATTCATTCATCATTGTCAGATTTAGTCAGTATGCACATCATAAACGTGTTTATTGTGATTATTTGACTTGTTATTCAGTTTGTTGAAGTTTAGGATAGCATGTATATCCTACACTATAGCCCGAGGTTAACCCATCTATTACACACCACATGCAAGCATAACATGTGCATCCTACACCGTAACCAAGGTTAATCCATGCATTAAACACCATATCCAAATTTACCATGTGCATGAGATACCTTACCCTTGGATACCATGTGTATCATACACATCATACCCACAGATTCCTTGTGTCCTTCCCATTATACCCAAGGGTATTATATGTATCACACACACTATACATATAGCTTGACTCTCATCCTCGTGGTTAATAATTAGACTGCACATATTGTGAAAGATTGGGTGCTCCTGTTCCTTAGTTGGATGATGGATTCTTTGTGGATGCATGCAGATGAGACTTCGTAATATTACAGGCTACAATTGCATGGCATCATCCAAGAAACATTCGTCGTACCATTTTGTATGCTGAAAATATTGTTAAAGGTTTCATACATTCTCTGGATTTTAGGATGCGATTCTACCCATCTACTCTGTGAACAAATAACAGACATAACGAGAACTATGCTCCCTTGCATGCTGTCTGAAAGTGAAATGAAACTTAATTGAAATCGTGTGTAAACCAGCCAGTCAAAGAAATCACAGATCTTATTCGAGTTCCCGGCCGAGCTCGGTGCTAAAGGTTCAGACTGTTGGTCTCATTATGAAATGGTGTTGAGCGTGCTGACCTCATATGATCTTTGGGTTAGTGTAATGACGTAACGACGTTGATTGCAACATGATAGGGCATTGTGCAGGTGGGTTTCAACAGGGAATGGCATTAGATGGTTGCCCCATCATGTATTGGTGCTGCGACAACTTAATGTGACCTGTTGACCAGACTCAGTGACCTAACCTGCTGTGTGTCAGTATGCCCTGACATTCACACAGACATATTGGATCTCCGGTGGATCGAAGAAGATTAATCAAATATAATCTATAATTAAGGAAACCATATATCTGTCTCCTTAGGCTTCTTACTGCGGTTAGAGTTCACGTCAGAGTTTCTGTTTCCCAAAGTCAATAATGATCGACAGCTTATAATAAAACTAGATCTTCTGACCACAGGCCATTTAATTCCAACGATCTCTGAGAAATGTATTAAACAAATGATTAAAATATACTGCAAGCTAGGACGGACCAGCCACAGCTATCAATTGTGTGAGGCAAAACATAACGGAATTATAAGATGTCGAATGAGTGAGTTAAATGATTAACGTGACATCAGCAGTATCTTAAACTAGTTGGATTTGCTATTGTAATATTTACATGTTTGTGATACGACTTTAACATTACATCCACTAAATCATACATGTGACTACAAGCAGTTCCTGTCAATAGGTCAGTGTGCTCTCAAATGGCATCTTCATCTCTCTGTTGAGTAGGCAATCGAAGCTACAGTGTAATAGGGTTCTGCATCATAATTTTCATACCATCTCATCATATTGTTGACATCGAAATCATTCTGATTATCATGCTAGACTGGCTGACAGTATATTGGAGACAATGATCTATCACTGAGCGTCCGTGAAATCAAGCACGCTCGCTTTCAGTCTTATTTCAGAGAAATTCTTCAGAATCGGTTACCTCTGTAACTACTTGGTTATGTTTCTCCCTGAATCAAACTTTGCAACATGTTTGTGAGAGTGTCAGAATGTACTCTTCAGAAACACCCCAACTGTAACTTGAGTGAGAGATCGGGACTACCGGAAGCGGTCATAAAATCTCACGCCAGAATGAAAGATTTCAATTCTTATGAATATTCATGTATGTCTCTACTTTGATATTTATCTGCTGCTTGTAACTTATGTCACTACCTTGACTTACATACCGAAAGGTTTCCCGCAGCTTAAGCTATCAAATATGCACATCAATGCACTAATTAATATATGTAAATCTACGTTAAATCAAAACATAGAATAACTGCAATGTTATACTTTCTAATGGATACAAATAAAAGAACACAAACTGAGACCGACCGACGATTTCTGGACATGGCAAAGAATGACATTGAAATCAACTTAATTCAACCCTCATGTTCTGTATTACAAAAACGATGTTATCTAACAATGAGTTATGCTACTCACACTTTGATAAGGATCACAGAAATTCACAACTTTACTTAAACGTAGATTTATAATGTGAAATTGTATCCAGTTAAAAACTGGATAAATAATAATATGGTAACCCTCTTCAGTCAGACAGCCAATTATTCTAATCTTATGTACTTGATACATAGGTAACCATAAAAATGGTTTTCAAGGCACCAATCAACCATTTTGCAAATCATGGAACGAGTCATTGACAAATAAACAACACCTGTCAATAACAGGTATGGGATCCACAAGATACAATGACATACTGAAACCTAGGAACCATGCTTACAATAAGCTTAGATATGTAAACCAAATTTGACCCCACATTATAGTTTTCTGTCGGATTCATGACTTGATCCTTAGCAAAATGTGAATGGTATATATCAACAGACCTAAAGATGTCAAACACAAAGTGATAAAAACATTTAACAACGCTTTGACATGTATCGTGTTTTATACTTGCCAAGACGTCATTCCAGATTGTTCTAGTGACGGCCACAACCAGATAACCCTGGAGTGGTGGACACTATTATGGAGCACACGAGTAGACGTGAAGGCGTGCTCACCTCTCGCAGGCCTCTGGTTAGATTTCGAGATAGTTCTTGCAGAGCATGATAGACATTCTTTTATAGACAACAAGAGTTAACATTTTTTTGTAACATAGAGAGACTGTGACATGTGACCTATATGCACAGCAGTTTCACAACTTAAATTAGTTCGATCTACACGTGTCTTCTAAATGTATAGCAATAACCACCAAATCGTGGTAAGGAAGTCAGATGCATGTTGCTATAAGTAGGATGAGAAGACATGAATTAATATAACAGGGACAGGATGTTATACCATGGTATCAAAGAAAGGTACAACAGGATCCAATAAGGTTCCAATAGGATGGATGAGATTGTATGAGTTACATAATAGAGACACAGGTTATTGATATACATAATCTGCTGGCAAAATGACACATGATTTACCTGAGTTGTGTAAAGAACAGTTTCTGAAAGAATTAAAATACAAGAGGTTTTATGGGTGCAAAACATTGAAATGCAATCCTTTCTCCGATTGTGTTTGAACAAGAGCTTAAGTGTTCAGCACAGGGATATCTATCACATTTAAACCCGCATAGCATCATGAAAGGAAAGGAGATAAAAACTGAATATTATGTCAGACCATTTCTATGGAAATTAAGGGTATAAAAATTACATTTAACTCGTAAATCTTTTATCCAAAAATGTGAGGTCAATAGGCTAAAAATGGGCACTATATTTCATTCAAGAGCCGAGAGAAACGATTTTATCGTTATAAATGACTTTGGTTTTTATGACGGAGTGGACACTTAAAGGGCCGGGGACTTACGACTCAAAGATGTCCATTGAAATCAAGTCTAGATACATTCAACACTTTTCATGAAAACTCGATTGACTCAAGACAACGAAGACAATGAAAATTACCAAATTACCAATTATCAACACAGTACATCGGTTTTGAGGATTTATATTGAACTAGATGTGAGGTCTGAATTGTTCATTGAGTAACAGAGGTTTATTAAGTGAAATAATAAACATGAGTCGATCAGCTGATGAGTTGCTGGTTTATCGGATAAAACTCTGCCTCTGGACATTTGAGAAGCACTGCAGCATGGATGATGTGTTATGCTTCGGCCGCATAGTTGAGTTATTGTATTGTGCATGTACACATCAAATAGTTAGTGTAATTTATAATGACAGGGGGACAGTTTCTTATGTAATTACATACGTCTCGTAAAAGTGTACATGTAGTGTAATTAGTGAAGACGATTTGGTGTATGTATGTCTCAGCGTCACCATGCGGAGTGAGTGAGTGAGGGTGAGGGTAAATGTGACAAGTGACTTCGGTAAACTGTGAGCATGTAGAGATGGAGATTAGCGTAACTACGCATTGTAACCTGGGAGAATCATAGACATCAACGGTTGCAGTAGGCTCGTTATAGAGCATCAGTGATTACTGATAGTAACCTAGGTGAATTATGGACATTACTAAGAATGACATGTTTTTTTCGAAAACTCAAAATATCACTCTTTTTGCGACCATTGGTTGTCATTGATGTTTCGAAGTAATCTGCTTCTTCAGAAAATCAAGGCTATTCTCTGGAATTGACTTTGTATATTTACCGGCATCAGGTGTTGTCAAGGATACATGTTTCCTTGTCAATGATCGGTCAACCGTGAAGACAAGCATGTTTATTGTAGTTGGTCTTTCAGCAAACACACGAGCTTCTGGTTTTCAGGGAATGTTTATGACATACGTGTCTTTGAACTACCTTCAATCTGAGGAAACGCCTTGGTATTTCTGAAATACAATTCTGAGCGCCGTTAGATCCAGAATAAACAACTCATTAATGAAGAATCGTTGTAATGTGTAATTTAAATGTGTAATTTATATTGTTCGTTCGTGTGTACCGTACAACTTAAGTCCATCATTTTCTGGTTAGGACTTTACACCCGACAAAAAGACACAGCGAGCATTCAAGAAATGTCAAGATAAATGTTACTTAGTACGGAGGATGTCTTCATCACGATCAGTGAATCGTATTTGCCTTTATACACTTCCGCGTGTTAATTAAGTGCCACCAGATGTCGGCGTGTGTCTGTCTAACGCTGAAAGGAGATCACTTCAATAAGGAATATGGATGGCAAACGCTAAAAGGGTAGGACAGTACCAGAATGTATACCCTAATTCATTTCACTTATTGTTTAGCAACAGAACGTCGGTGTCTTCCTAGGCAATAGACGTGACTCCAACGGATAATATTGAATGTCGAGGATTCCATAGAAAGATATTCAAGGTCCAGGATGCCACAGGATAATATTCGAACTATTGGAATACATTAGGTAATATTTGAATTTTAGGATTCCATAGGATAATATTTGGCGGCTAGTTGGCCATATGGTAAAATTCGTAGTCTAGGATTCCATATTATCAAAGGAACATACATGATCGCCGGATTAAAAATAGGTATGAAATAAATTTTCTTGAAAAATGACAGTCCACGCAGCTTTGCACTTTTGGGGCAATGCATATCTGCTTAGTTAAACTAATGTCTCACCCAGAGACGTACAAATCATCCATCGCACTGACGAATCGTTTAATGGTGTGGAAATAAAGATTTTCTTCACTTCAYCGACGGTTTAAGAGATCTTAAAGAGACTGACTGCGATATTGCTTAATAGGTAGAAGACCCTTGTCTGGCCGACTCTGCTGAGATTTGTTGGTCTTTTTCACCTCGAACCCCTTGTGGTAATGACTAGATTGATACGGCTTGAGAGATAGAAAGTGTCTGCGAAATCGTGTATGTGCGCATGTACGGCATCACCTTAAATAAATGTAGAGGTACAGAATTCTGAGGACAAAAGTGATTGTATCACTGATATTGACGCGTGTATTCGTTAGTAGGACTAATACAGTCAATATACATATTGTGGGGATAGGGAACCAAATATGATGGTTTGGTGACTGGAATTCTAGAGCTGAAGTAAATATTGCGGTTGGTGATTAATGATACGGTTTGAATATTTTCTTGTCAGTTTTACACAACGGTTTTAGGGGCGGTGGGGAGGCCTAATGGTTAAAGCGTCCGTTCGTCACGCTGAAGACCCGGGTTCGATTCCTCATATGGGTACAATGTGTGAAGCCCATTTCTGGTGTCCCCCGTCGTGGTAYTGCTGGAATATTGCTAAAAGCGGCGTAAACCCATACTCACTCACTCACAGCGTGTTTAGAGAGTGACCAGATGCAACATATGGAATACACAACAATAGGGACATTTACATGTTTGTTCTGTCTTTTGTTGTAATATCTTAAAAGTTGGAATTCCAGTATGTATAAAGGAGGAAACATGTTTAAAAACGATTATGCATATTCTTAAGCCCTGTGGATATCAAATATACTATTTAAGGCAATTTCGTGTTCGTTCATTTTAACAATATTGTCTACACTCGGCTGTTGGCGTGATTGCATGTTACCATATCCAATTGGATGGGTGGTTCTGGTCCGTCATTTACAGACCTCAATCAAATAACTTCAATATTGTGGGGCGTTTCACAACAAAATACTGATGATGTGCATATAAATGAGAAACACAGTGACATCGATGGCCTCAAGGGATTTTCGCTCAGGAATCTCTTTCAGGAAAAGGAAACAAGCGCGCACCTACGCATCCCATTCAAGTGACGATATACCGTGATACTAACACCCACAGCGTCCGTGTCAAGTCTAAAGGCCATTAAAGAATTTACCTGAGAAGAAAATAAGAAGTAAACTGTTCACATTTCTGATGACAGCAAGGCTGTAACCTAAGTATACCAATGACGTCGGTGATACCAGGTTAATTCAAACATGACAGCTTGTCGAAAGTGCCACGAGGATACAGAATGTATCAAGCAGCGCAATATCTCATCACAGACAAATGTCTCGAATTTGTGATTGGCAGGAAGTATTTGTTAACAAAAACCTTGTCAAGAAATATTTAGAAGGACGGAAAAGACTAACGTAGCAGCTATTCCCATGTAACGTTAGACAACATTTGCAACACTGCTTTGACTGACACAATAAAATTGCTGTTGGTGATTGATGATACAGAAGTAAATGACTGGGAGGAAATTGATACAAGCATAACCTTGGTGGATACAGGTTTTTGGTTTGTCAGTTAACTGTTCGCTTTTCTATTACTTGTTGTTACCCAAGAGCCCTGTCTATAAAGTATTCTACATTACCTGAATGATAATGCAATAAAGAAATTTAGGAAATCAACATTTCTGAGTTGTCGGAACCACCTCTCTTGTGTGATCGCAATGGAATGCACCTTTGGAGAAATATTGTCAATTTCCATCTACACAAACTTTATCAATAACGCATTACAGTCTCATTTTGTTGCATTTGATACTGATGAAACAAATGTCAGACAATCTGATGAAAGCTTGGTTAAGAATACTTGCAGGATACATTGTTTACTAATACATTTTCAGTTAATTTATCACCTATCAGCGCCAGGTGATGTAGACGTGCTTCGAGAATACATTGATGGTATTGTCAATACAACAGGTTTCAGGCTAAATGAAATCTATAAATGATGAAATAGAAACGGTCCGCATGGTTCTCTTTTTTTCTTCAAGTGTCAACTGGTGATTGATAACATGGATAACCTCATGAATGTCTGATTTTGAATCATTCGTCATGATATCGAAGCTGATACAAACTCTAGACATTCAACAGAGAAGGAAGGAATAAAATTTAGTCACTTTTCATATCGCCATCTTTCATATCATCTGTTCAAGTTTCTGGTGGACCTCATCACAGTCTGCAGCAGTTGCAAGAAGGATGGTAAAGAAGGCCGGCAAGTATAGGATCCTAAAATATTTGTATTGAGTATTGGATTATTCCCAAATATGTTTGTTAACTATTTCGTGTTTAATTCATTATGAAGGGTGTGTACCTTACCCAATTCTCCAACACCTTGTGTCATTCAGTGTTCTCTTTATATAACTATATTACCTGCATTGCCCTCCAAGACAAATCTGTAACTGTAATTTAATCAGTCAATACAATTTAACCATAAAACACGCACTAAGCGCCTAAGGATATTTGGGGTCTTCTGTGTATGTTGTTTTGTGAGAATATCAGTGTTTTGTGCACTGCAAACAGATAACAAGAACTGCAGCTTTACATCTGGGATTTCAGTGCCTCATGACAACCGTGACGAATCAATCCATCTGCATTTAGGCTGATAGCCCTGTCTATTGAGAACCATCGTTTGACAGATCTGCCAAATTCTCCACGAGGGTATAGGGTTACCTGAGTTGTGTTATCTGCTCAGGAAGGAAACGTCTTGGCTGAAATAATCGTAACAAACGACTGATGTTAAGTTGTAAACTAAGTCTCAAAGGTGACATTATGTCCTGCGGTTTTATACCACGGTCCTCACGGCATTGATACTACTAAGAACTACTAATATAATGTTTAGGGAATATTCACACACTTTGCCATCCATCAGAACCTACTAAGTGTAACATATTTATTTTTACTTACTTACCATGTTGGTGATATGTGTTTTGCCTCATTTTAAAATATGTCAAGGCGACATATCCTCGCTGTTTGAGTCATTGAGTATGGACAATAAACTGCACGGCTCTTGTAGCCAAACGGTACCGAGGACCTTTGTGGTGGTGGTGGTGAAGGCACTTCCAAAAGGGAATACTTGCTGATCGATCGACGAATCGGAAGGACAAGTTTAATTTGCCAAGTTACTTCTAGTAGTAAATGTCAAACTTATCACGAATCACTTGACTGCAGCAGAGTGTAACTGATGGCTTCGTGGTTAAAACAAAGACAAGCTGTCATGATCATTGGTGCTGTAATGCCCAGTTTGACAATCGTGTTACCAATGTCAATTTTGTAAACATATTGTGTTATCGGTAAGTGTTAGCAAAGAATAGCAATGAGGCATTACAGAAATCTCCATTTTTTAAGAGTTAAATGGAAAATTAAAGAAGATAGAAAGTTGCATATTGTCTGGATAGTATCGTTTTATGTCATCCTTGAGAACATTACTTTAATGAGAATCAACTGAAACTGTGTTGTAGTTCTCGGTCTGTAGGCTCGTTAGTATCACCTAGTGATAAACGTCTGAGCTCTTTGTCACTAAGGGCTTTCCTTCCACATGCGTAAAGCTGACAGGTCAGGGCGTAACTTAAACACTGATCAAGGCGATGTTATACCTAAAGTTTAAACCTGAGCTAACGTGTCTATTTCTTAACCTAGTTCTGAAAGATCCGTTTGATGTACTTTTTTACCATGGAATAATTAGTGAATGGCCAGAGAGAGACACCGCATCAGCCATCAGGGTTTGATAAGGTTTGCGCTTCTGAAACATCTGTGTGATACACTGTGTACACTCAGTCTGTCATTCGTTGACATCAAAGCGCATGGCACATTTGTCTAAAAACATTAGTTCATAAAATGTGGTGAAACGTTTGTCCAAAATGTCATATATTGTATTAAATGTCATAACTGACAAGCTGTTATGATCATTTGTGCTGTAATGCCCAGTTTGACAACCGTGTTACAAATGTTGATTTTGTAAACATTTTGTGTTATCGATAAGTGTCAGTTCGTCGGCAAAGAATAACAATGAGGCATTACAGAAACAATAAGTGCACATGAGAAAGGTTTATTCGCTCTCCATTTCTTAAGAGTTGAATGGAAAGGTGTGGATAGTCTGGATAGTATCGATTTATGACATCCTTGAGTACATTTATTGAGAACCAGCTGAATCTGTGTTGTAGTTCTCGGCTTGTAGGCTCGTTAGTATCACCAAGTGATAAACGTCTAAGATCAGTGTCATTATCGGCTTTCCTTCCACATGCGTGAAACTGACACGTCAAGGTGTAACTTAAACACTGGTCAAGGCGATTTTATACCTTAAGTTTAAACCTGAGTTGAGGTGTCTATTCCTTCCTTGTTAAAGATTAACTTTATGTACTTTTTTACCATGGAATAATTAGTGAATGGCCAGAGAGAGACAATGCATAAGCCATCGGGCTTCGGAGGGTTTGCGCTTCTAAAACATCTGTGTAAAATACTGTGTACACTCAGTCTGGCAGTCGGTGACATCAAAGCGTATGCCACATTTTTTTCAAAGACTTAGTTCATAAAATTTGGCGAACCATTTGTCCAAACCTTTTGCACTAAGATAATTACTGCCAGGGGTCATTTCGATGGCTGATAGAAATGTCAACATTGATTTCACACTGTGATGCTACAATTCCGAAAGGCAGGGCAATTTCTCATTTTGACAATGGCTCCTGTTAGTGAAACAATGTTTGTGAAAATGTAAAGTCAAGCCAGGATGAGATTGGCGGTAAAGCCTGCTCTTAAGAAGGTTTGGAATACTGAATAAAAAAAATGATACAGGACAGTTGTAATGGACATTTCCTTTTAATTTAACTAATGTACAGCAAGGAAATGTACTGTATTTTTCCATATGTTTTATGTTCGTATATCTGTTTTGTTTTCACATTGTGATGCTTCAATTCGGAAGGGCAGGGCAATTTCGACAATGTCTCCTGTTAGTGAAATAGTACCATGTCTGCAAAAAAGGAAGTCAAACATGGAGTCAAACCTTGCGCTAAGGCCTGCACTTCATAATATATCGTATTTCAAATTCGCGAGGGTAGTGAGGAAAGTTTTCCCTTTAATTCAACGAGTTTACCGACAACATATTTGATACATTTTATGTTTGTGTCGGCGGATCCTTATACCATGTATGGAAAAATACAACGCCCCACTACAGGCCATGTGTGTAGCTTGGTACACACAGTGAGCTACATTACTCATCTCTGACTACTGTTATTAGTGTCATATTTGTCATTACAACCAACTGCAAGTGGGGCTGAACAGTTCTCCACTTATAATGATATAGAGTGCAACCAGAACAGTTTTCCTGTATCAGTACAATACTGCCAGTGTGTACAAGGTACATTTGAACCAAGCTCGCCATCAGGAGGACTATTTCCTCAAATTGCGAACAAACAACATATGACCAATAATCAACAATGAAGGTTACAGAACTTGAACTTAACAATTGCCAAATTGTCCAAAAAGAAATGACTCTCAACTATGATTTGCGCCATGTGACCACGGCCCGGGATCATTGTTTCGTGCTCCCAAAAAGTTTCGGGATGGTTGCCAAGAGACGAGTGTTCCATTCTTCAGTAAGACTATTACCGACTTCCTGCTGAGTTGCCGGAAAGACTTGGCGTCGAAGGTTGCAGCTGGTACAAAGGGTTTGAGGGCTCCTGTTCTAAGATGGTATTACGATTATGTCATGCCGTATCCATGAAGATTAAATGAGGTTTGATTCCATCAGTATTCGGTCTCACGTACACATACAAAACCTCATCCTAGTGGGACACACAAACTC
>VKKT01000857.1:132605-148387 GCA_008038995.1 Haliotis laevigata
AGAATTTAATGATTTGAGAATAAAGTATTTAAGATTTCTCGATGGCAAATATGTATGTTGTTACTCCCAAATGATAAATTTATTTACTTCACAAAATATACATACCGTTAAAGCAATAGCAACATTTCTGAAATGTGTATTCTCCAAAAAYGTTTGAAACAGTGTTTAAATATAGCTTTTCTATTTTCTTACCACGTGACAACAAACGTGTTGTAACAACAATTGTAACATGGGCCAGTTGGCAAATATTACTGAATAAAATCTGTCTGTCTGTCTGATATTAACGATATCACTCCAAACCATGATAAAGTATGGACTATAAATTAAGTTCAATTTTTTGCCCAACTGGGTGAATGTGGTGTGATTGTGCGTAATGCCTCTTCACAATGATATAAGCGATTCAACTTTGGAATAAGTATAATTCACTTAGTGCGTTCTCATCGCTTTTACAGAAACTGTAACTACGTTCGTCAGTGCTTCACGGTGTAACAATGTTGAGTGGAATCTGAATATGATGTAAGTTAAATACAGTGTTTCAATGTCCGATGGGTTGGTGAAAGCGTTTGAGTAAAACACATACGTGTTCTTTTCCATAGCATGCAGCAGTCAGCTGCATCATCAAGAAAATGTCGGTCTGTGAAAGTGGCATACTTTTCGCTTGTCTAGACGTTCAGGATGAATTTGATAGTAAAACAGAGCCTCGGGTTATTTAGTCGCAACTTGTTTTGTCCTTTTAGTATCATCAGAGAACTCAATGACTGACCTTTCAAGACCAGATAATGGGAGACGGATGGTAACAACACGCTGCATCTTTCAACCTCAGATGTCAGATAACATTAATGCAGGTGACCACTCGTTATGAGACCCCCTAGCATTAACGAAGGTGGACAGGCAGTGTCAGTAAGTCCCCGAAGGCAACAGACAGCTTCCCCGTTCTGTGTAGAGAATAACAATGAGAGATCGATGCCGATGTGTGTTGCAAGTGCCAGTTTCAGTGTTGTCTCCTTTCACATTGAGTTCAGAAACATACACCTACTTTTGTACAGGCATACCTTCATATGTCTTTTTCAAATTAATGAAAGCCCTTTTCAGCAAATCAATCTATATTGCTTTTGCAAAGATATTCGTTTCCGAGGCAATTAAATAAAATCTTGTTCATAAGATATTTATAACTAAAATGTCAGCATTGTTGTAACATAATTCTAGCATAATCATAATAATCATAAACAATGAGAGTCATGACCAAAGGTTTTACATTCCAATCTACGGATACTCTAAAGCGAACATTCTCCTTCTCTAAATGACTCCCTGTCATTACAAATTACACTAACTATTTCATGAGTACATGCACAATACATAACTCAACAGTGGCGCATCATCCACGCTACAGTGCATCTCAAAGGTTTCATCCGATAAACCAGCAACTAATCAGCTGATCGACCCATGTTTATTATTTTACTAAATAAACCTCTGTTACTCTGTGAACAATTAAGACCTGACAGCTAGTTCAATATAAATCCTCAAAACCGATCTACTGTGTTGATTGGTCATTTTCATTGTCTTGAGTCAATCGAGTTTTCCTGAAAAGTGTTGAGTGTGTCTAGACTTGATTTCAATTGACGCCTTTGAACTATAAGTCCCCAGCCCTTTAAGTGGCCAATCCGTAATCTAAAACTCAGTCATTTATTACGCTCTCGGCTCTTGCAGGAAATATATCGCCCATTCTTAACCTATCGACATCACATATATTTCGGAAAAAAGATTTACGAGTTATAAGTCATTTTATACCCTTATTTCAAACGATAATTTCTCACATCGCCTTCAATTTTTACTTCCTGTCCCTACATGATGCTAAGTGGGGAGTGTTTGTAATTTGATAGATATTCCTGTCATAAACACATAAGCACTAGCTCAAAAGGATTGCATTTCAATGTTTTGCACCCAAGATAGCTCATTTATTTTTATTCTTCCAAACGTTATAAAAGTTGCATTTTTCTACACTGTTCAGGTGAATCCACAACATCATAATGTCATATTTCATTCTGCCAATTATTTCACTATGCTGAGTGTTGAGGCCAGCAGATAATGTATGTAAACAATCCCACTCTATGTTACAACAACCCGTGTCCCTATCGTGTAACTCATGGCTTTGACTCGTCACCATAGCAGCGTGCATATAGTGACTTCCCACCCCTGTAATTATGACGTGTATTTGTGTGTCTGTTATTTCGTATCTGATATCTGGCTTCATGGCTTTCATTATGAGCTTGTTTATAGGTGTCGATTCCGTGAATACACAACGGCATTTTGAGGTCGAATGTTACATATGTCATATTTGAGATTACACCTTCCCAACAAAGCTCAGGTTTAAGTACCTTTTAGTTTTAGTGATCCATCGAACTGGTTGTGCAGATCTTTATGTATGACTCATTTTGCGTAGTTGATTGGGGTAGATCATTGGCGATTTGGAGCCTCACAGAGTATAAGGTTTTAACACCGGATGGACTTGCTCAGCGATGCTTGTTCTGCACTGATGCCTTGAGACCTGACTACTATCCGTACCTTAGGGTTTTGTAAAGTATCATTTGCCTCATCTTGTTTTCTTTTGTTTTGTTTTATTTTTTGTTGTTGTTTTTTTCAGTTTATTGTTATTGTTTTTGTTTAATGTATTGTGTGGTTTGTTTCTGTGTTTCTTTTTCTGCTTCTCTTTTTCTTTTTTTCCCCTTTTTTCAGGGGGTTGGGGCTGGAGCTGCTATACATTCGGAAAACACATGTAGATATAACATACGACTATTTGTGAGACTGATGTGCAGTTTAACATTCACCATTACACCTTCTCATTACACATCCCGCTGGTATAGATTAACAAATATCAGACACGACAATGTCTCATCGAACCAAAATGTAAGTCACCAATTGCTGTAGATGTGTGGTTCGTATGTTGCAAAAAGTTAACTCTTTGTTGTTTATAAAACGATGTCTATCGTACGCTGCAAGAATCATGAAGAAATCTAATCAGAGGCCGGCGAGAGGTGAGCACGCCTATACGTCTGCTCGTGTGCTCCTTAAAAGTGTTCGTCACTCCAGGATTTCTGTTTTTTGCCGTCACCAGAACAATCCGGAATGACGTGTTGGAAAGTGTTGATAGATTGGCTCTGCTATTGATAATATTACTTTTGAAAACTGTATTGCGAGACAGAGGAGGCTACATTCTTTGAACGTCGTGGATTGTGTTCTTGTCAAAAGTCCTTTTTAAAACTAATTATTTTGAAATGCTTGGTGTTTCTATGCATCGTATTCTTAAATCGTGTTGTCTAGAACATGATTCATGTCAAAATACGATTTCCTGTTAGCTTAAAGTTTCTATCACCTTGTGTTTGACACCTTTAAGTCTGTTGATATATCTCATTGTGAGCTAACACCGTATTCGTAATATATAACAGAAAGTTCCAATTAAAATGATTTCCTTGTTATTCTATGCCATGTCCAGAAATCGTTATTGATCGGATCCGGTTAGTATACTTTTATTTGAATTCATCAAACTAAATAACATATCAATTATTCCCTGTTTGGGGTTTAGGGTAGAAACATCACAGCTAACAGACTGCATGTGATAAGGACAGTCTGTGAGTTCTTCTGTCCTGACAATTTATCCTTTCAACGTGAGAGACATGTTTTATAGACTGGAATGGCAAACGTTTCGCCTTACACAAGGAAAGTCCATATAACATTTTTCTTACAGGTCGATAAAGAATATCAATCAATAACGTCAATTAGTACTAATAATGTTGTCACAGAGATAGAAAAAGGAAATACATTGAAATGTTCTCCGACATTCGCCTGCATTAGGTATTTTCTCATTCATCAACCCTACATTGTTTCTGGTCGTCTTAAAATTGAAACCGCTGAAAATCAATAGCAAAATATGTGTATATTTGATAGCTGAGGCTGCAGAAATCCTTGCGGTATGTGAGCCAATGTAGTGACATAAGCTACAAGCAGCAGATCGTATATGCATCATGTATGTCGTGACTTCCCAACCCTGTAATTATGACGCATATGTGTATTATCTGTTATTACGTATCTGGTATCTGGTATATTGGGTTCAATCGTCACCATAGTAGATATATGCTTGATTGATTTTAAGGAGGGAAAACTTTCATTCTTGCGTGACATTTTATTACCGCTTTCGGTAGACCCAATATCTCACTCAAGTTACGGTTTGGTGTTCTGAAGAGTACAATTTGGCACCATCACAAGAATGTTGCAAAGTTTGATTCAGGGAGAAACATTACCAAGTAGTTAAAGAGGTAAGCGATTCTGAAGGATTTCTTAGAAATTGAATAAAAGCGAGCGTGCTTGATTTCACGGACACTGAGTGATAGATCAATGCCTCCACTATACTGTCAGCCAGTACAGTATGATAATCAGAATGGTTTCGTTGCCAACAATATGATGAGATACCGTAACGTGATACAGAAGTTAATTACGCCAGTAAGGTAGCTTCGGTTGCGTACTCAACAGAGAGATGAGGATGCCATTTGAGTGCACACTGTTCCATTGACAGGACCTGCTTGTAGTCACATGTATGATTTAGCAGATGTAATATCAATGTTGCATCGCCAAGATGTAAATTTTGCAGTAGAAAATCCCACAAGTTTAAAATGATGCTGATGCCACGTTAATCATTTAACTCACACAGTCGGCATCTTATAACCCCGTTATGGTTTGCTTCACACGATTGATAGCTGTGGCTGACCTGTACACGGTAGCTTGCAGGATATTGTAATCATTTGTTTAATACACTTTTCAGAGACCATTGGAATTAATTGGCCTGTGGTCAGGAGATCTAGTTATATTATAGGCTTTCGATCATTATTCATCCTTGGGAAACAGAAACTCTGACGCAACTCGAGGCGCAGTAAGAAGCCTAAGGTGACAGGTATGTGGTTTCTATAATTATAAATGATATTTAATTAACCTTTTTCGATCCACAGGAAATCGAGCATGTCTGTGCGAATGTCAGGGCACAATGACACAGATCAGGTTAGGTCACTGAGTCTGATCACCAGACCAAATTTATTTGTCGCAGCACCATTACATGTTGGGGCAACCATCTAATGTCATGCCCTGTTGAAACCCACCTGCACAACGCCCTATCGTCATTACGTTCAACCAAAGATCATATGAGACCAGCACACTCAACGCCATTGCATGTTGAGACCAACAGTCGGAACCTTTAGCACCGGGCTCGGCCAGGAACACGAATAAGATCTATGATTTCTTTGACTGTCTGGTTTACACACGCTTTCAATTAACTCTTAATTTTACTTTCAGACGACATGCAAGGGAGCATAGTTCTCATTATCCCTTTATGTCTGATATTATTTTCACAGAGTGGATGTGTAAAATCAATCGCTTCCTCATTTCCAGAGATGTGTAAAACCTTTCACAATTATTTCAAGCATACAAAATAGTACGAGGAATGTTTCTTGAAAGATGTCATTTGGTTTTACATCTTATCAGTATTATCATCATTGTGTCATGGATTATTTACATGGTGTATTTGAAAGACGTTATATTCGTTAGTCAAACATTACGGAAACGAGAGTATATTGTGTGTAATTACACGAAATATCTGGTATTTCAAACGCATGAGTTTACGAATACAATAGCGATTATGTGTGTTGCGAAATGGTTGAAGATAATCACGTTTTGTATTGTTTGTTAATCCTGCGTGACATCTGCCATTTCTCACGAAAAATACATGCAATGACATATGCATGTGCGTCGGCCTGAGCAAAATAATGCTTGTATTTTTTCAGATCCTCGACTACTCCATCTTAGCAATATTAGGAGGTGTCATCCACAAGTATCCACAAAGAATCCATCATTATTGATGAACAGAAACATCCAATCCTTCAAAATATATGCAGTCTAAGAATCAATGGGAGTCAAAATGTTCAATTTCATAAACTAGTTATATAATAAACTATTGTGGGTATGGTGTGTAATACATGGGTTAACCTCGGTCATGGTGTAGAATGCACATGTTATTCTTGGATATGGTGTGTAATACATAGGCTAACCTTGCTTATGATTTAGGATGCACCGGTTATCCCCGGGTATGGTGTGTAATACATAGGCTAACCTTGCTTATGATGTAGGATGCACATGTTATCCTTGGGTCTGGTGTGTAGTACATGGGTTAACCTCGGTCATGGTTGAGGATGCACATGTTATCCTTGGGCATGGTGTGTAATGCATGAGTTAACGTCGGTTATGGAGTAGGATGCATACACATGTATGTTATCATTGGGTAAGGTGTGTAATACATAGGCTAACCTTGCTTTTGATGTAGGATGCACATGCTATTTTGGGGTATAGGGTGTGACACACAGGTAAGCCTTTCTTAGTGCAGGATACACATGGCATTCCCTGGAATGATGTATTGTAAACAGTTTATCCATGGGTTGAATGTGTGATGGCACTGACGCACATGTTTGCCTTCGTTTGGTGTATATATTCGTAACGCCGCTAGTTGGAATCCGTTTTACTTATGACTCTTTGAGCAGTCTATCGCCTTGGAAGATAGAGAACCCCCTTTAATGCAAGGAATCTATTTCTACAGTAAGCAATATAATGTATGTTCCTATGTCGTGTTTAAAGCATCGTTGAGTCTGAAATAGAATATATTGACGGTATTTTACTTACACATGAAAACTCTTATCATTGTACACTACATCCTTGTTAGTTCAAAACTTTTCAGCCCCAGTCGCTGTCGACACCCGTGACAAGTATGCTACTAATAACAGTTGTCAGAGATTAGTAAGGTAACTCCCTGTGTATATGAAGCTACACACATGGTCTGCAGTGAGGCAGTGTATTTTTCAATACGTGGTGTAAGGACACGCCGACACGAACATAAACTATATCGAAAATGCAGGTTGTTTCCTTGCCTGTAAACTCGTTGAATTAAAAAGGAAAAAGTTCATTACTATTGCATGCCTTCTATAACTTTTTAATTCAGCATACCAAATCCTTCCCAAGAGCAGGCCTTAACACCAAGCCTATCCAGGCTTGACTTTACATTTTCACTCACATGTTATTGTTTCACAAGCAGGAGGCGTTGTCAAAATGAGAAATTACCCTGCCTTCCAGAATTGTAGCATCACAGTATGAAAACAATGTTGACATTTCTATCAGCCATCGAAGTGACCCCTAGCGGTAACTATCTTAGTGCAAAAGGTTTGGACAAACGCTTCGCTACGTTATATGAACAAAGTCTTTGAAATGAGCGTGGCATACGCTTTGATGTCAACGAATGTCAGACTGAATGTATGCAGTATATCACACAGGTGTTTTAGAAGAGCAAACCATTTTCTCACTTATGCAATATCTTGCTCTAACCATTCATTGATTATCCCACGATCAAAAGGTACATCAAGTGGATCTTTTCGTACAGGGTTAAGGAATAGACATGCTAGCTGAGGTTTAAACTTTAGGCATAACATCGCCTTGATCAGTGTTTCAGTTACACCTTGACCTGTCAGTTTCACGCATGTGGAAGGGAAGCTAACAATGGCAAAGGTTATAGACGTTTATCACTTGGTGAAACTAAAGAACGTACACACCGAGAACCTAAACACTAGTAGTTCCAGCTTCTCATTAAACTCACGTATCCAAAGATGCTATCAAACGATACCATCCAGACTATCGATTCCATGATTTTTTTCAATTTTCTAAGAAAATGGAAACACAAACAAACAGGATTTTCATGCACACTTATTGATTTCTGTAATCCCTCATTGGTGTTGTTTGTCGACGAACTGACACTTATCGATAACACAAAATGCTTACAAAATCAATATAGCCTGCTACAGTCAGTGATTCATGATCAGTTATGACATTTACTACTAGAAGAAACTTAGGAAATTGAACTCGTCCCTCCGCTTCGTTGATCGATGAGCAAGTACGTTTATTCCCGTATTGGAAGTGTCTACACCACCACCACCAAGGTCCTCGGCACAGTGTGGCTGCAAGAGCTGTACAGAGAATTGTGCATACTCAGTGGATCTAACAGCGAGGATATATAGCCTTAACGGATTTTGAAATCAGGCTATTCATATATCACCAACATGGTAGGTTAGTA
Source organism: Haliotis laevigata (assembly GCA_008038995.1). NCBI lineage: Eukaryota > Metazoa > Mollusca > Gastropoda > Lepetellida > Haliotidae > Haliotis > Haliotis laevigata. Next base: position 140,758 of record VKKT01000857.1, read on the forward strand.
ATATAGAATGTTACACTTAGCAGGTTCTGATGGAAGGGGTTTTGTCACGGATTCTGGTGAAGATTAGTACAAAGTGTGTGATTATTCCAAAAACATTATATTAGTAGTTCTTGGTAGTATCAATGACATGAGGACCATGGAATAAAACCTGAGGAAATAATGTCACTTTTGAGACTCATTACAACTAAACATCAATCATTTGTTACGATTGATTAAACCGTCTACTTCCGGAGCAGATAATACAAGTAAGGTAATCCTATAACCTCATGGAGAAGTTGTCAGATCTGTCAAACAATGGTTCCCAATAGACAGGGCTATCAGCCTAAACACAAATGGATTGATTCGTCAAGGTTGTCATGAGAAATCCCAGGCGTAAAACTGCAGTTCTTGTTTATTTGTTGAAATGTACAAAACAATGTTTCTATTCTCACAAAACAACATTCACAGGACTCCCTAAAATATTCTTAGGTGCTTAGTGGGGTTTTTTTTATTTGAATTGAATCGACTGATTAAATTATATTCACAGATTCATCTTGGCATAAAGTGCAACACAGATCATAAAGTTATATGAAGTGACCACTGAAAATCAGCGATGGAGAATGGGTAAGGAACACACACCCTACATAATGACTTATACACAAAATATTACAAAAATACATTTTGGAATAATCGATACAGATAAATATGTTAGGATGTTATGATTGCCAGACTTCTTTACCTTCCTTCTTGCAACCGATGCAGACTGTGATGAGGTCCATCAGAAAGTTTAATAGATGTGTTATTCTCTTATACCATACTATAACATAATTAGCATTAGATTGGGTCTTATTTGGGAAACGGCTATATGAAAGATGACTAAATTGAATTTGCTCAATTGCGGGGTTGAATGACCTGATTACGTTTATTAATTACCAGTTAACAAATGAAGAAACAAACGACAAGCATACGGACTTTGACCAGTTGTATTGACAGTAGCAACAATGTATTATCGAAGCACGCCCACATCACCTGGCGCTGACGGCTGCTAAATCAATTGGTAAAAAAAGCATCCTGCAAGTCTTCTAAACCAAGCTCCCCTGTCTCATCATATTGACTGACATATTGACCACAATTTGTTTCATGAGAAAACTTTGAGACAGTCATGGAAATGCGCTGATTCGTTATTGATTAAGTGTGTGTAGATGGAAATGACAACATTTCTACAAGGTTCATTCCATTGAGATCACGCATGAGAGGTGGTTTTGACTAGTGCATGATCATTCAAGTAATAGAGCATACTTCACAGACAGAATGAATGCGTGAGATAGAGAGGGGGAGGAGGGGTACGCCCCATGCAGCAGTATTCCAGCTGACGTCCGATTTTACACGATAGAATCTGACCAGACCCCACAAACGAGTGGTTGATATTGAGAGCAGCGATCAACGCCGGCGGGACGAGATGACTCGAAACCAACGAGAATGACCACTCCATCCATTAACCCCATCGAACGACTAGCATAGGGTGACGGGTTCCAATTCTAACCCTGAATCCCAGAGATGTTACAACGCATGTGCTCTTGGGTAACATGCCATAGCAAAGCAAACAGTTAACTGACAAACTCTGACAAACCAAGATTTATATCCACCAATGCTTGTTTCACATTTTCTCCCAGGAATGTAATAGGTATGATGCTTCGGTATCTTTAATCACTAACATAAATTTTATTGTCTCAGTCAAAGCAGTATTGTTAATGTTGTTGTACGTTAAATTTGAAAACCTGCTTCATTTCCGAAACGTTAGCCTCGTTCCAGTACCGGTTTTCACTAATGCTTCGCCCGTTACAAATTCGAGACATTGTGCCTTTGGTGAGCTACTGTGCTGCTTGATACATGTTGTATCCTTTCGACATTCGACAACCTGTCATGTTTGGATTAACCTGGTATCCCGACGTCATTGGTATACTTAGGATACACCCGTGCCGTCATCAGACATGTCTTAAGAGTGAACAGTTTACTGTCTTAATGGCCTTCAGACTTCAGACGGATGTTGTGGATGGTGTTAGTATCACGGTATATCATCACTTAAATGGGATACGTAGGTGCGCGCTTGTTTCCTTTCTTCTGAAAGAGATCCCAGGGCAAAACTCACTGGAGGTCTTCGATATCACTGTGTTTCTCATACAATACACAATATTGAAGTTATTTGATTGTTGTCTGTAAATGACGATGTCTGGGACAGACATCCCTGTTATGAGGACCACCCATCCAATTGGATATGATGACATGCAATAAAACCAACAGCCGAGTGTACACAATATTGTTAACATGGACAAAAACGAAATCTCTGATATAAGATATTTGAAAAAATCTTGGCAGTCTGGAGATTTCACATCTTTGGATAATTTCAGTCCACACATGACTTGAGAAACAGGAATATACACGCTCATAAACAGTCATTTTGCATACTAGAGACCACCACCACCCACAACTCCGCCCAACCCCCTAGAACCCCCCGCCCAGAGACACACACACATTCACGCCACAACACCACAACAACCACACACACGAACAACACACACACTCACACCTCAAAGCAAAAGGCGACATCAGCATTGCTGACAACTAATGTAAAATATTTTCATGAACAAATTTATGTTCGCTGACTCTAAATTCAAGTTCGCAACAGCTGACTCTAACGTTATTAGGAATGGATTGCTAAAAAAACGGGTTCCAACTGTTACGATATTAAATAAAAATAGACAGAAAAAAATCACTGTTTGTTGTGTAGTCTATATGTTGCATTTGGTCACTCTCTCACTGACATTGTGTATTCATCACCGTCTCTCAAGCCGTATCAATCTAGCTATTATCACATGGGGTTCGAGGTGCAAAATAGCAAACAAATCTCATCAGAGTCGGCCAGTCAAAGGTCCATTATCTATTAAGCAATATGGCAGTCAGTCTCTTTAAGATCTCTTAAACCGTCGATGAAGTGAAGAAAATCTTTATTTCCACACAATTAACCGATTCGTCAGTGCGATGGATGATTTATACTATACGTCTCTGGGTGAGGCATTAGCTTAACTAAGCAGATACGCATTACCCCAAGAATGCAGAACTGCGTTCACTGTCATTTTTCAAGAAAATATATCTAATAGCTATTTTGTATCCGGTGATCATGTATGTTCCTTTGATAATATGGAATACTAGACTTCGAATATTACCCTATTGCCATGTATTATGCTATTGAATCCTATATTTCGAATATTACCCTATGGAATCCAAGACCTCGAATATTATCCTATGGAATCCTAGACTTACAACATTATCCCATGGATTACCTTGGCTAGCCACATCTATAGCCTACGAAGACACCGACGTCGTGTTGCAAAAGAATAAGTGAAATGAATTAGGTATACGTTTTGGTACTGCCTGCCCTTTTAGCTTTTGCCATCCATTTTCCATATAGAATTGATTTCCTTTCAGCGTTAGACTGACACACGTCGACAGGTGGTGGCACTTAATTATCACGTGGAAGTGTATAAAGGCAAATATGATTCACTGATCGAGATGAAGACATCCTCTGTACTAAGTAACTTTTATCTTGACATTTCTTGAATGCCCGCTGATTTTCTTTTGTCGGTTCTAACTACAAAATGAAGGCAGGACTTGAGTTGTGGCTTACACACGAACGAACTATTGAAATTACACATAAGTGTTTCTTCATTAATGAGTTGTTTATTCTGGATCTAACGGCGCTTAGAATTGTATTTCAGAAATATCAAGACATTTCATGAGGTTGAAGGTTGTTCACAGACACGTATAACATTAATGTTTCCTGAAAACCAGAAGCAAGTGTGTATGCTGAAAGACCAACCACAATAAACATGCTGGTCTTCAAGGTTGACCGATCATTGACAAGGAAACATGTATCCTTGACAACACCTGATGCCGATGAATATACAACGTCTATTCCAGAGAAAAACCTTGGTTTTCTGAAGAAGCAGATCACTTCGAAACAGCAATGTCAAGTAATGGTCGCAAAAAGAGTGACATTTTAAGTTTTCGAACAAAACATGTCATCCTTAGTATATATCGATGAAAATTTAACTGAATGCTGTAAATCATTTGTTAGAAACTGGCAACAGCACGGGAGTTGCTGGACAAAAGGATTTCCAGAATTAAATTGTGGCGTGTTGTAAACATGTTAATCCCCCTCCGGAATCACAAGCATCAACTATAATGTACTTACTTGAGTGGAGAACAACCGTATTTTCAGAAGCGCATTATCTGTTCAATATAAACAGCGAAGGGTTTTCTTCACAATTGATGTTTCATCGTGCCGATTTTAAGCCAGTCGATAAGGTTTAGACAGGGTCATACCATTCTGGCTTACACACTGACGTATCATGATCCGTTCCCACAAGGTAAAATCAATAATTAATAGATTCAATTCCTATTTTACTAAACCTCATTCAGAACCACATGATCTAATACAAATAATATTAACGCTATCACTCCAATCCAGGATAAAGTATGGACTATTGGATAAGCGAGCTTGGTGTGACTGTGTAATTTCTGCAAGAATTTGGTATAAGTATAATTTACTTAGTTTCACGGTTACACTCTCATCGCTAATGCAAGCTTTTATAGGAACTATAACTAAGTTTGTCTGTGTTTTCCGGTGTAACCATATTGAGTGGTAGGTGAACATGATGTAAGCTAAATACAATGTCAAATGACCGATAGGATGCTGAAAGTGTTCGAGTAAACCAAATACGTGTTATTTTCCATAGCATGCAACGGTCAGCTGTATCATCAAGAAAACGCCGGTCTGTGGAAGTGGCATACTTTTTGCTTGTCTAGACGTTCAGGATAAATTTGATAGTAAAACAGAGCCTCGGGTTATTTAGTCACAAATTCTCTTTTAGTATCATCAAAGAACTCAATGACTGACCTTTCACGACCAGATAATGGGAAACAGATGGTAACAACACGCTGCATCTTTCAACCTAAGATGTCAGATAACATTAATTCAGGCGACCACACGTTATGAGACCCCCTAGCATTAACGAAGGTGGACAGGCAGTGTCAGCAAGTCCCCGAAGGCAACAGACAGTTTCCCCGTTCTGTGTAGAGAATAACAATTAGAAATGTATGCCGATATGTGTTGACTGTGCCAGATTATGTGTCTCCTTTCACATTGAGTTTAGAAACATACACCTACTTTTGCACGGGCACACCTTTCTATGTCTTTTTCAATGACAGCCCTTTTCAGTAAATGTCCTTTGTGAATCAATCCATATTGCTTTTGCAAAGACATTCGTCTCCGAGACAATTCAAAGTCATGTTTATAAGATATTTATTACTTAAAGGTAATCATTGTTGAAAACATAAATCTAGCATAATCATAACAATCATAAAAAGAAGTGTCATAGCATAAACCTAGCTTTTACATTCGACAACGTACTTGCTGTAACCGTTGATGTCCATAGTTCATCCTGATTACAATCCGTATCTACGGATACTCTAAAGCAAACATTCTCCATCTCTAAACGACTCCGTTTCATTACAAATTACACTAACTATTTAATGAGTATATGCACAATACAATAACTCAAACTGTGCGGCCAAGGCACTTACGCATCATCCACGCTACAGTGCTCCTCAAATGTTTCATCCGATAAAACAGCAACTAATCAGCTGATCGACCCATGTTTATTATTTTACTAAACAGACCTCTGTTACTCCGTGAACAATTCAAACCTGACAGCTAGTTCCATATAAATCCTCAAAACCGATCTACTGTGTTAATTGGTAATTTTCATTGTCTACGTTGTCTTGAGTCAATCGAGTTTTCCTGAAAAGTGTTGAATGTGTCTAGACTTGATTTCAATGAACATCTTTGAACTGTAAGTGTCCAGCCCTTTAAGTGGTCACTCCGTAATCTAAAAAACAGTCATTTATTACGCTAAAACCGTTTCTCTCGGCTCTTGCAGGAAATATATCGCCCATTCTTAACCTACCGACATCACATATATTTGGAAAAAGATTTACGAGTTATAAGTCATTTCTATACCCTTATTTCCATCGATATTTTCTCACATCGTATTCAGTTTTTACCTCCTTTCCCTACACGATGCTAAGTGGGGAGTGTTTTTAATTTGATAGATATTCCTGTGCTGAACACTTAAGCACTAGCTCAAAAGGAGTGCATTTCAATGTTTTGCACCCAAGAAAGCTCATTTATTTTTATTCTTCCAAACGTTATAAAAGTCACCTTATTCTACACTGTTCAGGTGAATCCAAAACAGCATGATGTCATATTTCATTTTGCCAAATATTCCGCTTGGCTGAGTGTTGAGGCGAGCAGATAATGCATGTCAACAATCCCACTCTATGTTCTAACAACACATGCCCCTATGGTTCAACTCATCCTAACTACATCAACACGCTTCTGACTTCCATATGAATGTCTATATTATCTACTCATGCTCACTCTAATCCTGGCTAGAGCAACACCTATCTGTATAACGTCCAGTATATGTTTATAACAACCTGTCTTTGTGCTCGTAGTTCGTGTTTGTAACTTCATTTCCATGTGAACAATTTACTTGCTACTCCATTTGTGAAAAATGTGACAAATTATTTCAAGACAAGGTGTAATATACGTCTTTTATCATTATTTCGCACCTCTATCACAACAACGTGTCTCAACAGTATGTCTTTGACTCGTCACCATAGCACCATGTATATGCATCGTGTATATCGTGACTTCCCACCCCTGTAATTATGACGTGTATTTGTGTGTCTGTTATATCGAATCTGATATCTGGCATCATGGGTTTCATTATGAGCTTGTGTATAGGTGTCGATTCCGTGAATACACAATGGCATTTCGAGGTTGAATGTAACATATGTCATATTTGGGATTACACTTTCTCAGCAAAGTTTAGGTTTTAGTACATTTTGGTTTGAGTGATCCATCGAACTGGTTGTGCAGATCTTTATTTATGCCTCGCATTGCGTAGTTGTTTGGGGTAAAACGTTGACTTTGTGAGTTGGCGATTTGGTGCCTCACTCTAAGAGTATATGTTTTAACGCCAGATGGGATGTTTGATCTGCACTGATACCTTGAGACCTTACTACTAACCGTACCTTAGGGTTTATAAAGTTTGATTTGCCTTGTTTTGTTTTTTGTTGTTGTTGTGGTTTTCTGTTAGTTGTTGTTTAATGTATTGTGTGGTTGGTTTGGTTTGGTTTTTGTTGTGGTTGTTGTTTTCCTGCTTCTCTTTTTTTCTTTTCTTATTTTTATTTTTAATTTTTAATTTTTGTTTTTTGGGGGTGGGGTGTGCGGTGGGGGGTTGGAGTTGCTATACATCCGGAGAACACATGTAGATATAACTTACGACTATTTGTGAAACTGATGTGCAGTTTAAAGGTCACATACAACCCAAAAATCAAACATAATTAAAACACAATTATCACAACGGTTGATATAATATACATTGCTGATTATGAAAAAAAACATACAATCAAAATTATAAGCGTACAATCGCAAATCAAAAGTGCAATATTTTGTACTTGGGTTACTTCCCAAGAAACGAAGCGGCCGGGATACCGAACCCAGTCAGAGCGGGTGGGTGTGCAC
>VKKT01000859.1:23642-42620 GCA_008038995.1 Haliotis laevigata
AAACCCAATTTCACCTCACCTCACCTGTTCTATGTTAACTATTCTCAGGTGTAGAATTAGCTTTGTCTTACTGAAATGGACAGGAATGTTTGGACTTCAGAGTTTGACAGATGTGTTATAGTTGTCCAACAGAACCGTAGGTTACATAACTGCAAAATGTAGAATGACACTAAATTTTCACGTATTTCTGGCATGTATTTCACTATTTGCTATGTGTATCTATTTGTCTGCAGTGTGGAAGGTTACCTGATGTTCTAGGATGGTGCTTCCCTAAAGGGTGTTCATCATTCAGGGCATATTCAAGGACTGGTCTGCTCAGAGTCAATGTACTCTGTCTGAGTTGGATGTCCATGTAACACCACTCTCAACTAGTACAAACAGACACACATGCTTTATATATGCCCACATCTTGAACGTGTCGCTGTAATCCCCATTTTTGCCTGTAATTATTTGTTCTGCTGAATGTAGAAACATAATAAATCTAATCTTTTCTCTCATATTTGCCTCAAAGAATGGTAAAGGGTGCCTAAGTGCTTTGCCTCAAAGAATGGTAAAGGGTGCCTAAGTGCTTTGCCTCAATGAATGGTTAGGGGTGCCTAAGCGCTATGATCCAAACACAAGCTTAAGTACCAGGCTATTGGTAGTACAAATAAGATCTTTTACTGTTTGATTTTTCCCAAAATGAACCTTGTCCTGAAAATTATGGAAGATTTGTTCACAACTTTATATCAGTTGTAAGACACTTATGGTATTTTATTGTTAGAACAGTGGATGATATGTGGGTTTTCAGTTGATAAACAACAAACAGAAACATTAATGGCAACATAAGTCTCCATTATTTAAGGACATGGTAAAGGTCATCATCATCATCATAATCATCATCATCATGATCGTCCTCATCATCATCATTATCCTATAACTGATCCATGACCTCATGTCCCTTTGATCGACAATGTGTTCAGGTTTCTAGAATGAGTATTGTTTGACTGCAAGTGTCGCACCATTGGTTATCTGTATTCTGTAACACCTTGACCAATGTTCTAACATTGGCAGTCTACAACAGTCTTTTACTGGCAGTGGGTACCCCCCTCCAAGTAGCGTACAAATCCTGGTTGCCGGTCATGGTGGCGGTGGTGTTGGTCAAGCCATTTACAGAGAGTTCACCAACCACACACAGATGTTGCTGGCTGCTACCGGTGAACTTACTGACTTCTCCCTATCCAGTCAACACTTTCATTTAGACTAAGCCTCTCTTGTTGTCATAGTTAGAGCCTGCTAGGCCCTTTACACCGAACCCACGGAGAGTTCATATTTCTGCATGTCAGAAACTCCTCACTGTTGCATTGTGGTGATTAGATTTTGGGGAATGTGGGGTATGTACTCAATTATTGGTAGATGACATGGAGGAAGAATTACTCCGTCTCACTGAAAATGTAGGAAAACCTCGTGTTAGCGTAAAGATTTTTCTCTGTCATGATTTTTTGTCCACCACCATTGTTATCATCATCAGCAGCAGCAGCAGCATCAGGGGTGTCTGTGCGTCATGCTGTAAACCTGGGTATGATTCCCCACATGGGTAGTATGTGTGAAGCCCATTTTTKGTGTCCCATTGCTATGATATTGCTGGAATATTGCTGGAATATTGCTGAAAGTGGCGTCAAACCATACTCAGTCAGAAAAGCAAGGTTTATGGATGTCAACTTCTTTATTGTGAATAACATGATGTTTCAGAGTTTATGCTTGCTACTTCATCATCAGTCTTGCTTTTCTTGTGCATTCCACTGCTAAATGCCCTTCAAAGATTTCATACTCAGTCAGTCGTCTTCGTCTTCGTCATCATCATCATCATCATCATCATCATCATCATCATCATCATCATCATCATCATCATCATCATCATCATCATCATCATCATCATCATCATCATCCCTGTATCATGCCTGTTTTCATCTACTCTGTTCCCACCCTGCTTGACATCATGTATGCCGACAATGCTTCTGCAGCACACATTGTATAGCACTGTAATGTTCAAATATCCTGTAAAGAAAGACCAATGTAAATCTGAGTAAAATACCCCATGATTGACTGAACCAGAATAAGTTTTCAAAACTTCAAGAAAAACTCCAGTTCAAGGTTGGAGACAAATAACAGACATTATTTCAACACAGTTGGAAGATGCAGACACCGAGTGTCGCATTTCATATTATGATCTTCACATTGTTACAGCACGTGGACAGTGCACCTAATGTTTTGTAATAATATTGACTGTGGGTAGGGCCTTTGTCATTCAGCCAGTGGTAATTAAGTTCATGTTTCTATTCCTATGAGAAATCCAAAGTATTTCGGCTGTGTAGTATTTGGTTCTTCAGACTTTTTAAATTTACTGATTAAATAGAAGAGTGTAAAGGATTCTGCAACATACAAACAAGCCTGAAACTGTAGGTCTCCCTACAATATTTGGGGATGTCAGACAACAGAAGAAATGACAAATGTTTATGATCCCATGCTCTTGTTATAGCATCAGCTGATGAATGTCAGGTTCAGATGTTATGTGTCATGCATGTTTTTGTCAAACTGATACCAAAATAACTTTTTATTATCATTTGATAGTTCAAATGGGAATGCAATTACTAGACAGATAGTGTTGAAGGTGATCGGAAGATTTTGTCAAAATTGTTATGCAAGATGCTTGCTGAATGGCGTTCAGTTTGAAATAAAATAAAAAGAGCCTGTTTTAATGATTCTGACTGTCTATTAAGTGCGTGCTTATGAGTCACAATTAAATTGTGATCATGCCATGTGTTCACATGTTGAGGGGCGGTGGAGTAGCCTAGTGGTTAAAGCGTTCGCTCATCATGCCAAAGACCCAGCTTCAATTCCTCGCATGAGTACAATGTGTGAAGCCCATTTCTGGTGTACCCTGCTATGATATTTCTGGAATATTGCTAAAACGGTGTAAAACTAAACTCACTCACTCAGATATAATTGAGCATATCCTGATTCACCTTTGGCACCTATACCAAACACATGCAAAGTCAAGTCAATTGTCTACCTTAAAAACATAAGAATATACAGTATAAAGCAAAGTGAGAAGGTGACAGTGACCAATGTGATAAAATTTGAAAATGTCTCCCATGAAACTATTAAACACTTAGGCCTTCAATGCTGACACCTTGATCAAACAACTTTGAACATGAGTTGTATGATGTTCTTTCTGTAGAAAGGTCGTATTTGATTGCATCTCAAAAGTTGCGAAAAGTTGATACAAGATAAATAAAATGATTTTGTTAATTTCAATTACGAGGTACTTTGGAGTGAGTGAGTGAGTGCTCAAGATTCCCCAGGGGGTCAGGCCAAAGTTGAAGCAAATGTGTATATCATTGTGTCAGAGAGTGTAGCTGTTGAAAGGAAATGTTTGATAATTCATGGAAGATTTCATATATATATTATATATTTTATATTTATCTGTCCAAAATATACTTTGTCTTATTTAAATATGTATGTTTCTTTTAACTGGCATAACCGAACTTATTTGTGTCATGAAAATTGTCAATGCCTTTGTTGTGAATGGTGTGATGTACATTTTAAATTTAAATTAAGTGTACAATATTCAGGACAGGCTCAGGCATACACTGGTCTGGCCTGGATGAGATTTAAAAGAAAAGGTCACACTTAGTGTTTTCATACATTCTTGAGTTAATAATTTCAAACAGAAAAAGGAGTTTTTCATCAAAATCAAACTTAGTTGTGGCAGACGAACAAAACCGAAGTTTGATCAGACATATTTCTGTTGGTCGAAGAGAACTGATTCTTTGAAGATGAGCCCAGCTCTCAATGGCAGTCAAGAGCTGAACTGTTGAACATCCAGACAATTCCTCGGGCTTACCACAATGATCTAGAGATAAACACCACAATAACAGCCTCTTACTGGTTGGGAGACAGCAGGAATATTTTAATAGTGCACCACTACAGATACTAAACACTTCTTTTGCTTTTATTATGAATTTTTGTGAGATGTAGCAGATTCTAAAAGTTAGGTAGTGTATGTGTTTATGAGTTCCAAAGGGGGAAATGTGTGTCTGCTTCTCCTCTGGCACCAACCCAAGTGTAATACCCTCACTCACTCACTCACTCACTCACTCACTCACTCACTCACTCACTCACTCACTCACTCACTCACTCACTCACTCACTCATTTTCAGCCGTGCATGCACTGCTTGACCACATTTCATCATTGCATTCACTCACTCACTCACCAAATGTAGATACTCAATATGGCTGAAATGCCATCAACTGTGTCAACCCTTCAGTTTCCCTGCAGATCAACTATGAAGGCAATTGAGCACTGTTAGCAGTAGAATGATACTAGAATTTGACAACACAGACATAACAATGTTGGATGCTAGAATACCCCGAAACCAAGTTCGCATAAAAATTGAACCAAAATAAACAGATAACGAGCAAGAGTTTGATCCTTATGCCATTTCACTATGTTCGGACACCTGATTTCCCCGACATTTCTGTGTTTGGTTTTCACCTGTCGTGACATGGTATCAACGTGTCTGATCTATTTCCAAGCATGCTGATTAGTGAACAATAATGATATGGTGTGTGTTGGATATTTAATTCGTGTATTGACACTATCAAACAAACAATGCCAAAACTTAAGTGATGCCGCACATTCAAGGTTTGTTTATTTGAGAGTGAGAAATAAACAAAGACCCTCAGGGGATAAACAGCAACCTACGAGAAGGTCACATGGCATGGCCTGTGCGCTATATTTAGAACCAAGGTGGCGGTTGTTTGTTTGTGATTGGACAAATCAGAGCTCGGCATTGGGTATACGACTTTAACATTTCAATTCAAGTGGTCCAAGCTATGGAAAATATATCAGAATTGCTTGTGTTATCGTAGTCATTGAAAGGACGGTGTTACATGGCATTGAAGGACTTGTGACATTACAGTGATAAAACAGTGTTTATCAGCAAGTGTGTTTCTGCCGACTCTTGTGGAATCTTCAGCCATATAGAAGCATTCTTGGACAAGTTATTGTGCTTTGAAGGAACTTCTCATTACTGCATGGTGGTGTACACTCGGTGAAAGCTTTACAACATTACTTATAGAACCTGTTATTGGAGTACTGAATTCTGGGATTTCTTCTGAAAACTTTTTGATCGACTTCAGATGACATCGGTTCAGAAACAGTTTCCAATAAGCTTTTAATCATATTACAATGCTGCTTTCACTTTCTGAAAGTTTGGACTGCATCTGCTTCTCATGGACACACTTGAAGATTAAAGGAACTGATTCTACCAGAATAATCCTAACCTGCAAAGCAGACGCCTTGTGACAGTTCAGTCAAATATTATAGATTCATTGACGGTGTTGGTATCAAGTCTGGAGATTTTACTCACATAAAAGGTAAGCCTTATTATGGCCATCTTTTATCCTGATATAAGGCTTTTGTCTTAGGATTATCCTGATGCGCAATAGATTATCTATGTGGTTGGGCTGAGGGTGATATATGGTCTCTAGTGTAATGATACAAAAAGTAGCTATTGTCTTTTACTGATATATTCTTTCTATGTATATACTTTTCCAGAGATAATTATCAACATACATCTGTGGAATGCCGAATGTTGGCCATTGGGGTTACTAGGCATAGTGGTTGAAGTATTCACTCAATCAATCAATCTTTATTTCTTGTTGTGGAGGACACAGGCCCATTCTACATTTACAATTGACTATGAGAGAGTATATACAATATACAATATAAACAATAACATACGGTTTGGTTATGTTACAATATGTACAAGTGACTGTCTAAGACGCATAGCTTTATATACATACACTGCTAGATTTTTAAAGTTTCTGGAATTATCTCTGACATAAACATGTTAAATTTATGTACAGTAGGATTCAATAATATTTCTTTGGCAAAAGTAAAGACTTTAGATCTTGGTATACATTACATACTAATGAAAAATGGTATTCATCTTCAATATTTCGTTCTTTGCATACAAAACATAATCTATCAACTTTAGTATTCACTCATCGAGCTGAAGGCTGAGTCTGACTCTGAACATGTGTACAATGTATGATGCCCGTCTGCTGTCCCTTGCTGGGATATTGCTGGAACATTGCTGAAGGAAGTGTAAAACTATACTCAGTCACTCTATTGCATGATGGTCCTTAAGAAAATAGAATCCTGATGACACCTTTCTTGAACTATTCCTAATACTGGAATATCATTCATTGGCAGTGTAGAACAAAACCAAGGTGACCTCTGATTGATAAGCAGGGGACATGACACCATCATGTAGTTTGAAAAAGTGAGTTGCACACAACCCAAGTCATGAAGTTAACAAAAAACATGATAGTGGGACTGAAACTGATTGACATGAAAGTATCTGAAAAACATGTCGGTGCACACTATCCAAGTCATGAAGTTAACAAAAAACATGATAGTTGGACTGAATGAGGCTGGTGTGTAAGATGGCTGAAATAATTGGGGTGCACACAATCCAAGTCGTGTGAAGTTAACAAAAACCAATTGCGGGATCGAAACAGGTTGACTTGAAAGGTGGCCGAAAATACTGAGTTGTTCACTTTATCTTGCCTCTTTCTGCATATCTGCAAGTGCATGACATCGGTATAAGTGTGAGTGAGTGAGAGAGTGAGTGAGTGAGTGTGTTTAGTTTTACGTCGCTTTTAGTAATATTCCAACAATATCACGGCGAGGGACACCAGAATTGGGCTTCACACATTGTACCCATTTGGGGAATCGGGTATGAGTTTGCATCAGGGTGAGAGTATCGTTGTATGTTCTGCTAGACTTAATGAACAGCAAATAGGGAAAACATTTAGCCTTATTAGACTATGAGATACCTGGAGTAAAGTTAATTAAATTTTAAAATCCAGTTTCGGACTATGTTTTGTTTTGTTTGTGTTTATGTCAGATTTTGTTGGTATTTTTCATCTGAGATGTAATGCTTGTTACTTTCGGATATGGCAAGATCTCAATGAGGTTTATTTCTGTAAGTCTGTCATGTGAACTCAGAAACAAACGTATCCAATACAGCCCATGCAAGTGTAGAATAGCTGTCAAGTTTAGGTTAGTGCAGGAGAGAGTGTGTGCTGATTTTTATGATAATTTATTGAGATATTTTGGTTATTTTATTTTTTTATAAAATATGGCCATTTCAGAGGGGAAATGTTAGTCAATATTTCTGTTAACAGATACAAATATCTCACACCGCTGAGAACAAGAAGAATGTCAGAGGTTACATGCAATACACAGAGCACAGCTTAATATTATTCAGATAATGAATTGATAAATAATGAATTAATAAATAATGTACCTACACAAATTTGGCTGATGTTTGAGTGTTATTGCACCATTTTACCAAATGGACTCAATCATTTCCTTCAGGAAGCAACACCCTTCCACTGGTCTATGTTACCTCTATGTTCCCAGAAACTTGAATGTTGCCAAATTTGAGGAATTTCCTATTTCCCTAGTTTCAAACATCCAGGATCCACCTGTTCCATGTTGAAGAAGTGTTTGAAATATTTATGCAAACCTTCAATCATTGATTTGGATTATGAGGATTTTGTCAAGAGAACCTCAAGGTCACAGTCTGGCCTGATGGCCACGTCTCAGCTCAACCTGTAAATGTGCCAAGCCAGTTTCTTTGAGGTTCCACCTCCAGATCTATATCCACAATAAGGTGTCCCATATCACAGACAACCACAGAATGTGTCACACAAAGTCAGGTAACTCTTGTTAGATCATCACTTGGGGTTTGTCAAATATGCTGATATCAGCACCCTGGTTCAAATCTACCCAGAATGCATTTCTGGCAGAAAGGTGAAAAAAGCTTCTGATCTATAAACTCAATGTTGTCACTGTCTGTATTTTTAGATTAAGTTGAATAAGACAAGCCTTGACTTCAACCTGTGGACAAATAATACTGTGATTCTTGTCTCCTGTGAATGTGATTCTATACAGTAGAGGATATAAGAGATATGAATCTGTTTGTTTTGAAGTGCCATATTGAGTTCTTGTCAGGAGGAGGTTTGAAAAAATCTTCTTGTACATATCCTTGAAGGTCTGTAGGTCTCATAAGACATGCAGCTTACTTTTCTCATTTTTAGTGAGTTGACTTATACGCAGCACTCAGCAATATTCCATATGGCGGTCTCATTTTCAGGGGACATGTTACAAACTGAGGTGTCCTAATGTGAAACCGACATGTGTACATATGATTCTGAGATAATATTTTATTATTAAATCAGAAGTTAAAGAAGTCAGATACTTTGGGTTGCAGAATTCAACCATTCTTTGTCTTTGGAGCTCCTAGATGCTTCTTTATTTACTGCAGAAAATATATTTTTTTAGAAAAAGTTTCTTGTATATGGATTTTATGTGCATGGTTTTTTTTTGCCTGTCATGAGTAATTTTTGTCAAGGACTATTTTAAAATAGTTTTTTGAGATGTGTGGATATTAAGATTAGCAGCATATCATCTATTACAAAGAATATTTTTTGCATATTTTTGTGTATTTGTGATGCAAAATGGCCTGCCACACTTGTTGAAAATATTTATTTTATGAGCATTCAAGTTGCTTGTAAGGTATTTCAGTAATATCTTTATATGACGGCCTAATGCCTTCAGCTTAGAGATGGTTTTACCTTTACGCTTTATGAAATCTTTGGTCATGAAACTGCCATGTAATTTAATCACATTCAGAATGTAGGGCAGGCCCTCATGAGCAGCACTGTATCAAATTATGAATTACAAAAGAATAAAAATAAAATTCACTCTCAAAAATCAGAAACTTAAAATATTTTATTAATTATTGCTTAAGAATAATTTCTTTTGTTGTTTTTCAGGGGTAATTTTCTTAATGATAATGCTAACATATTACAATACTTTCAGGAATCTGTGTTTAATATCTTGCATACAATTCATGTAGGAAATAGAAAGTATGTCACTCTGCGCCCAAGATCTTGATATCCTAGGTTTGGTCTACACCCAAGAAATCTCTACAGCAGGCTTTAAAAAATCAGCTCAAATAATTTGGATGAAGATTCTCCAAGTTTCTGACTGAACATGTAGACACAGAAATGTTTTTTGAGTAATCTTGGCATACTAAGCTGACTGACTCGTCTTTGATACAGTATATAGGTTACATTGTGCTGGATGTTCAAATTTGACAACTGCTGCACTTCCCGCTGTTCCATGACACATAAAGGAACCTCGCTTCCCAGAAGTGTGCTCTACTCGGTAATAAGTAAATTGTCGTAGAGCTTTGACCTTGAAAAATCAGTTGTCACACTGTGTAATGTTTTCCCGATGACCAGTACACGGAATATCTCTTGTTTGTCGCCATCGAATGGCGTGTTTGTCTGCAGCTAATGAAGAAGGAACTAGAGGAATAATTCCCATGGTAACGCAGAGAAAGAATTTAGGCTTGACGTAATAACAATCATGGTCAATTGAACATGTTGACTGTTGATCCATTTTATTAGAATAGTTTGTTGATACACTGACATTCTTTTAATTTAATTGTTATATCCTTGAAAAGTTATGTAAATTTGCTTGTGACCTGAACCTGTTCGCACATCCATTTTCTCTAAGAAATTTGGGTCAGTGGGGTAGCCTAGTGGTTAAAGCATTTGCCCGGGTTTGATTCCTCACATGGGTACAATGTGTGAAGCCCATTTCTGGTGTCCCCTGCCATGATATTGCTGGAATATTGTTAAAAGCGGTGTAAAACCCAACTCGCTCACTCACTTACTCACTCTAAGAAATTTATTCCAACAAACTAAATGAATCATAGTTGATTCCAAATATTTATGAGTCCAAATTTAATGAAATTGAATTAATAAATAAGACTTATTTTGACTTTGATCATGGAACATTTATTTAGTTGATGAAATAAGTTTTCAGCAATATCAGCATTTTTGTTTTTAATATCTTTGTTTCATGATTTTTAAACATTTGCCATTCATAATAGTTTAGAAAAATGGTTATTGACTCATGTGCAGGAGGAAGTTAATGCCAGAAACAAATGTATTTTCAGTTCTCACACCCAGGTGCAATTGTCTCTTTTCATTCATATGTTCTTGTTGTTCATTTTATATGTTTGATCACTAGCTGGTGTCTATATTTACAAGAGTCAACATCACAAGCTTAGATAAACAGTTGCTTTACTGTGATTGGTCAACAAGCGAGGTGTGCGAATCTCACATGCCACCTCGTGTGATTATGCTCCAATACCTTGTGTTTAATTTGGACTCATCGCGACTGCTCCCTGATCAGTTGTCAGGACACTGGTACATAGGTTTGCTTGGTGCAAGCGACCTGCAAACTAATCAACACCACTGACCAATAGGGTCAGTTTATTTTATCTTCGGTTAGTTTATAGGGGGTAACTAGAAGACCTGTGACATGTGTTCTTTGGTAAATAGCACTTTTACGTACTCAAAAACATTTTTTACTCGTGTAAATGATATGTGTAAATGTTGCCTGTGTCGAATTAAACAACTGTTTTTATTCTTCACAAATACTTTCAGCGACCCAGTTTCTTTAAATAGTTTCTTTGTTTTTTTTTAAGTAAGGTAGTTTTTGTTGAAAATAAACTTGAAAGTTTCTAAAAGTTTCTGTTTGTTGACCTGATTGAGAAATTTTATTCATCACATTAACGGACCCATGACTGTTTCCGCACTGGTTCAATGAGATCATTCAAGATATTCTTTCTTTGGTATTGGACACATTCTAATTTAACACATTGTTAAACATATTGAGTTTCCTTCACAAGAGTTTGATAGTTTCAACGGAATAAAAAATTCAGGTTGGTTATCAGTACAGCTAATCTGCACGGATCGGGAATATATTTTGCAAAATAGTATGGTGTTATGTCAGAAACTTGAGATGTTGATCTCAATATTGGCAGAAGCTGTTCTTTATGTGAAGTTTTAAATTATGAAATCTTTGCCTAGACTTTCAGGCTGTCAGGTTAGTGATACCTGATGAGATGTTCAGATTAAAAATTATAATCAGATTTATTTGGGTTGTTTACTGTGTTAGGTTTGTTTGTGGCTTAGTACAGCATTCAGTAACATTGCAAGTATTTGATGGCAGGTTGTAAATGATTGAATACACACTCAACAATCTTGTGATCGACATCATTAGCAACGATCTGCACTTCTGTGATACGATGACGTACTTCAACCATTTCAGTGTGTCTGGCTACCTGATCCCTTTACCAGTTATTCTATATTTCATATCATAACAAGTTCATATTAAATTTACAATTAATAATCATCCATCAATATCTATTTCTACAATTACCTACCTGAACTGATTATCTATCATGAGGGAATTAGTTTTATAGTTTTAGTCGATGGAGCAATGACAATCTTTAATCCTGAGTTACTTGTAAAGAGTGAATGAGTGAGTATGGCTTAACGCCGCTTTTAGCAATATTCCAGCAATGTCACGGCGGGGACACCAGAAATGGGCTTCACACATTGTAACCATGTGGGGAACAAGCCAATGCTTTAACCACTAGGCTGCCCCACCGCCCCTACTTGCAAAGGGGCAGTGGGGTAGCCTAGTGGTTAAAGCATTCGCTCATCACGCCGAAGACCCGGGTTCGATTCCCCACATGGGTACAATGTGTGAAGCCCATTTCTGGTGTCCCCCCGCCGTGATACAGCTGGAATATTGTTAAAAGTGGCGTAAAACTGAACTCACTCACTCACTACTTGTAAAGAACTTTGTTGAGTGGCATTTAGCAGTTGGTGTGATGCAGCGGAGAAAGTTCTATGGATATACAATAAGAACAAAGAAGGTGCATATCCATAGAAGTTTCCCTGTTGTATTTGTAAAGAACTCTGAAAAAAGAAAAATCAAGTTGCCAAACTGTAGAAATATATGTGGGTTGGTCTGTCACATAAAGGACAATGTCAGTCATGTAATGAGGGAGTGAGTTTAGTTTTACACAGCTTTTAGCAATATTCCATGCAATATCACAGTGAGGGACACCAGAAATGAGCTTCACACATTGTACCAATGTAGGGAATTGAATCCGATTCTTAGGCATAATGAGCAAACGCTTTAACCACTAGGCTTCCCCACTGCCTCCTGTCATGTAATGACTCTGGGTGAACCTCAAATAGGTTTGATGCTCCAACTGTGTGACTTGCTTGGACTGCCTTCATACCCAAAGATTATACTTTTTACTCACAATACTATTCACTAATCTAGTATTCCTGGTCCAGAATTGATGTTTAACAGGTTGACATCATATAAAAATATTAAAACAACATGTACTCATGCACACACTAACAACTTATGCATACGCATGCACGCACGCACACATGCACACACACGCACGCACGCACGCACGCACGCACGCGCGCGCGCACACGAGCGCACGCACGCACGCACGCACACACACTGCTGACAATCAGTCCCATGTCAAAAGTGGTGACTAAATGGTGGTCAGACTCTCTGACTTGGTAGATAGAATATCATCACAAGTCATACGTAGTGGTGGGGTAGCCTAGTGGTTAAAGCATTCACTCATCACCGGAAGACCCAGGTTCGATTCCCCACATGGGTACAATGTGTGAAGCCCATTTCTGGTGTCCCTGTCRTGATATTGCTGGAATATTGCTAAAAGCGGCGTAAAACTAACTCACTCACTCAATCACTCCAAACTCATATGGACATTACTCATCATGTCAATCACTGGTTCGTCTCGTCCAGACTAAATTATTTGCAGCTGATAGAATGTTGCTGAGTGAGATGACATGTACAAAAGGTCTCATGTTAAACGATATTCAGTAATAAACCGATACCGATGAAGGAAGGAAACAGCCAATCACAGTGAAGCAAAGACTATCTTCTATAATTGTTTCTCTTCTATAATCTACTGACAACGATTAGAGCAAAGTTGTCATCAATGATTTTCTGTGATCCATCTGTATAATTTTCACAGCCTTTTATGCTGAGTGGAATCGGTTTGGGCAGATAATCAAGATTGATTTTTCTCAGGCGTTTACGTTATATATTGCCCTTATATTATGTTCTCCCTCCATGATATCCCATGTCAATCATGTGAGTGGGCATTCTTCATTTGGCTGTGTGGCTACAAGAATGTTTTGCGTGTTGACTCAATCATAGGCAGCATTTGCTTCCCGTGCCTAGCAATATATTTGGTCAACATTAGCTATTCTTAGATCTCAGAATGCCAGGAATAAGAAGGTACTATAATCTTCCATTACACATACATAAACTTCCTCACAGTGATATATGCTCCTTAACGTGCCTTATACCATAAATCTCAACTCTTTAAATCTCGTTATGCTATTATGGAGTTTAGGCAAAAACCTAAAAAAGGAAATTTGATATAGAAAAACCTTAAAAACCTTAAAAACTTAATGTGATATGTTTGTAAATACTATTTACGTGTTATCATGTCATTTAATGTATGGTAGTTTGACATCAAACATGTTATTAGGAAAACATAATCTAATGTTATGTTATATGGGCATGAAGGATACAAAGGTGTGTGAGGATATGAGATTTTCCTACAACATGTAGAAAAATTGTTTAATTCCAAATGTCTGTTGATTATACTTGTTGCAGAAAGATTCTATTTAATTGTAAATGCATGATAATTATGTTTGTGTCGCAACTCATTTATTTCAGTTTTCTTTTGAAACTGACTTTTTTGCATTTTAATCCCGTTATGCTTAACAGATTTAATTTTTATACACTTTATTTCCTGTCTTGTTAGATTTCTATCAGGCACATCTAATAACTTGCTGCCATGAATATCATTTGTTTATTAACTGTTCTTTGTCTTCAGGTTGTTTCTTGGAAAAAGCATTTGGCTTGAAATTAAATTTTACACAGGGATTTACCGGACACAAATTCCTGCATCCTATACGCATAAAAACTGACAATGGACTAGTGTTGGGAATTGGTTAAAATCTCATAATTGATGATTGGTCCATTACAACCGATCAATCATTGAAAATAATTGGTTAGCGTCATTTATCAAATGGTCCTGTTGTCTGTGTTAATGCACACAAAAAAAAGAAGAAAGAAAAACAAACATGTAGTTCTGTGTTTTTTTGTAAACAAATTGTACAAAATGCATTTGCACATTTCACATATTTAATGTATAACTAGTATGTCAGGAACATAATTTTGTTGAGTCTTTAAGATAAATTCAGTCATGACTTGGAACAAGAATGTAGTGCTTATGAAATGTAACAGACAAACCCAACCTTGTGAAAAATGTTGTTGATGCAGACAAGTGTTCCGAAATTGTTTGTTTTCGATTACAAGAAAGCATGTTCGATTGCTTGGTCGTTTAGTCACTGCGACTGATCTTCGATTATTCCAATTAATCGGACCACCACTACAATGGACGCAACAAAATTTAATAGCGCGTCCACAGAGATGCAGAAAAAGTCCAAATATTTTTGTAAATTTTTTATCAAGTAACAATAAGTTATCACTGAGTTTGCTACTATCTGGGTTATGTTATCAAATGCAATTTAATTACTGTAACAATTTGATGTTCATGATACACAATACAATGACAGTAACTGAATTACAACAATATTACAACATAGTTTTAATGATAATATTTATTTGTCTAGGACCCCCATTTGTCGTCCAGGACCCCTGAAAATTAGGAGTATGAGTCCCAGGTACCGTCAAAAACAGGACTCAAGGAAAATCCTTCTTTACACAACATACCAGGATGTCATAATTAATTTGACTAACCCACAATCTTATTCAATTTGAATACTTTTGTACCATCCTGAGACAAGAAGAGTTTTGTTTGCTAGTATTCATAGATAGACTTTGTAACTTACTTGTATTCCCTGTGAACTTTCTTTTAAAATATTTTGTCTGTTTACCCCCAAAAGAAATAAAATGATTTAAAAAATGTAAAAAAATACTCCATACCTGGGCAAACGTCTTGAAGCATAATAAATGGTAGTCAAACATGTTAATCAAGAAAGTTCAATGTCTTCATGACACATGTGACGTTTTGATTACAAAGTAAATTAGCTAGTATGGTTCTGTTGATATTCTGATAAACGTGTTTAGCCATATGAACATGGCGGTGTTGACGGAGCAAGCTGCAAATTTGTATTAATTTGCCATAACTTCCTGCATAATGACTGTCAAGGTGTTTTTTTTCTGACATGGCCGATCAGCACTGCGCCACACTTCACACAGGAAGTGCTACTGGTTTCACTGTTGCTCGGTACAGGGAGATATTCATGTGACGTTTGTGCAAAGTGGAAAAATAAATAACATACGTTTGAAGATCTGTAGCAGCTGGAGCCAGAAAGACAAAGTGGGGAGTTGTCATATTTTGTATACTAGCTCTGTTTAGCAAAGGAGCTCCATACACTGACAATAGTGCAAGTAAATAAGATTTGGGTTCCTAACGTTAAGCAAATAACACAGATGTATTACATAAGATTTTCGTGTCAAAAGTTTGTTTGTTGAGACTCAATCAGATAGACTTCATCTTCTGGCTAAGGGAATCCTGTAGGATATTCACCTAACCACTAATTTTACCTTTTTATCTTTATTGTTGATTTATACCTACAGAGTACAATACACTTGACCGATAGTACAATTGGATTATTTTTAGATGTAGATTTTCAGCATATTGCTGTTGTGTTGAATTTTAAAAAAGAATAACATTGATATTTATCAATAGGTAAGGAATGCCACATATCAAATTAGATTATGATATCAAATTATATGTTTTATATGTTATTTTGTTCTTTTATAAGTTTCCAATCAACTACTGATGGTGTCTTGGGGTGGAGGAATAATGTGTTTATTATATGGTGCCTATTTAGCAAATTCATAGAAAATTTAATTACAGCCTTCCTATCTTTTGTTATTTCTCCTTTGCATATAATGTTAATATTTCAAACTGTAATGTTTAAACTACCAGGTGAAAGAAACATTACAGAATTTCTGCATGTTATGTTCAGGAACATTTTTTTCAGGAAATGTGTTTGTTTTATGAATAAAAAATGAATTCAAGGCTATATGGCTTTGCTTTGGTTAAAGTTTAGAATCATTGTCCTGTTGCCAGTTTGTGTAATGTATATAACATCTGTCAACTTTGTATTAACATATCTCTGTATTCCTCATCAAGGAACTTCTTCAGAGTGATTCCTTTGAAATCTATTCTGCCGTCTGCTGCTAGTTTTTCTCCATGTTCTTGCAATGATGAGCGGTACATTTGAAAGGTTTTTGTTTGATGATCAGAGAGTGACTCAGTTCAGAAATTTCAAATAACTAGAAACATAAACAATCAAGCAAATGAACACTGTTCTTAGTTATCCAGTGAATGAGATCTGTCCTTGAGTGACCAATGTCTTAGCTACTTCTCTTCCTGCTTCGAGAGTATATCTCAAACATTTTGGGGACGCTTTACTACAGGGGTGAGTCAGTTGGAAAAATGTCTTCTTGTTTTGGCCAGACATACATCGTCCTAACTGTTAGGGAAGTGGACAAAACATCCAAAGACCCCCATAGGTTCGCCAATTCAAACAGAGGCAGACATACACGTGAAAGATGAAAGGCCAAGCGGCCATCATGTCGCATGTTTCCGATACCCCTCCTGTTCCCGAAGCTCCCTGGGTGCTCTTGGGCCTTGAGGAAACAGTGTATTGATTTGGGGCTTATAGGATATCCCCGAATTAGCCTCCGATTGGGAAGTCTTAGTGCCCTACTGATAGTTGCCGTTTTCTGGCGCGGGCTGGACCAGTCATGTCACGCTTTGTAACTCGCTTCACCTCTGTGTCCGAATGTCTCTTGTACTCCCTGCCCCGATCTCAGTGTCAATGAGTGGAGTAGTGGTCAGAAAACGTTACATGGATCGGATACTAATTCCTGATGACTGCTTATGAGGTAAGGTGGGGAAAGGGTGGATTGGATAAAATATTGTAAGAGTTTCTATCTGGTTAATTTATTGTTTTCAGAATATTGTATTATTTAAGTTTTTCATGGTTTAGAATTGTTAAGAACTGTCTTTGTTAAGTTTGATGTTACTGGTTTGCCCCGAAACCTTTTCCTGAAAGATAGTCCTCTGTGATATGACGATAGCATTGTGTAGAAAGTGGCATCAACATTGCCCCATAATTGATTTAACAAAATAATGGTTTGAATATAATTAGAATGTAAGCAATACATGTTTGAACTACCTATCTATGATATGCTCTTTGAATATATGGATAGAATTATTTTTATTTAGGAAAAAAAACATATTTAACAAATTTAATTTCGATTCGTTATCATACCTGATAAGTAGTTTCATCCAGTAGTACATCATAAGTTAGTACTTCCAGTACAAATTTGTCCTGTCCTTTTTAGCAAACTGGTGTTAATTGGTATCTGGTACTATCTGGATCACAATTTAAACCTTTAACATGCACTCATACTTTCGTCCAGCACTAGAGTGGTACGGTAGCCTAGTGGTTAAAGCTTGCGCTAGTCACTCCGAAAATCCTGATTTGATTCGTGTATAATATATGAAGTCCATATCTGGTTGTCCCCACTGTCATATTGCTGGAATATTGCTAAAAACCGTGTAAAACCTCACTCTCTTAATCACTCACTAACTTCCTCCACTGCTGAGCTGGATAGAAATTTAACATTGTTATCTTGAACTGATTATTCATTTTGTAACTACCTGTTAAATCTCTAGTTGTATGGAATGTACCATCACGACTTACCATCTTTGAAGTTCATCGCCTTTTATGAGTAAAAGTGAAAACATCTTTAATTAGTTGTTCTTGTCTTGTATTCTACATTTTGTTCAGTGTATATAATGTTCTTATGAAAACTTTATTCAACAAAAATTGTCTATGGTGTTAATATTATAATGTCCACTGTTCTAAACAGTGAAACTAATATTTATTTTAATTTCTATTTCTGTTTCTATTTTGATTTATTTGGTTAGAAATGTTTTAGAAAGGTTTAACCTTCCTTTGTATCTTTTATCCTGATATCGTAATCCTTGTGTAATTATTGAACATTTGGGGGAAAAACTGAAAAAATGTTGAGGCCAATTAGCAAGAGCTCAAGGCTGGAGACTGGAGTTGTGTGTCGAGTAGCAGAGGTGATTCACCGTTGGCAGGTGGAGGGCCTGGTTACAGCATACAAGTCTCTGCTGCAGTAGAACAAGGACACTTCACAACAAACTGCCTTGTTTGGGGACAAAACAGAGGACATTCTGATGGTCCTCGAGAGGTCAATGGCAAGAGCCATCATGGGCTAAATACATGTTTTTAAAGGAGAAAGATTGTGCCTCCATTTCATGATATTGAATCTAATGATGGCTGTGGTGCTGAGATGAATTATGGAATGTTTCTCTGGGTTGTATGTTTGAAATATTTTAGATACCCTCAAATGTATGGGTATGTACTTTCAAGGATCCTGAGATAAATAATTATTATAATAATGACAACAAGATGATAGTCATACATATATATGCTTTCAACAAGAAGCAGATTTCTTCAGACAAGCACGCAAGTAGCATTTTATGAATTGTAACCCAAACTTGTTGTTCTGAATACATTGTGAGGGTAACAGGAAAAAATACTAAATCACTTTAACTAATACATAGTAAGTATACTTTACAAGTTGATTATATGGCATTCAGATGAGCTTAAAATAATTTGAAATAACAGGCACTATATATCCCTATCATATGTGTAGGAAGCAGGGAAAACCATTGTTATGCTGTTCATTCTGGCAGATCAGTCCTGGAACTGATTTCTTTCACCAAAAGGGAAGAATACTAGAAATACAAGGCATTAGAGAGGCCTGGAACACAGTACTGGGGTATACGGTTGTACAGGACTGATGTGAGTCAATACTGGGGTATACGGTTGTACAGGACTGATGTG
>VKKT01000859.1:65351-78053 GCA_008038995.1 Haliotis laevigata
TGAATGGTCCCTAACTGTCAGCAAAATCCTGGCCCTGGCCCAGCAATTGTTTGTGTCTAACTGACATCATCCATGTACCTGCCTAACTGGCAGCATGGTTTTTCGCCTGACTGGCAGTATAAACATTGCATCAGTGATGATAAGTATTCATGTATCTTTTGTATCTTTTAGTACTCTCTTACCTCAGCATACGTAGAGGTTATCACATGAGTGTGTTTTTGATGGTATATATCCTGTATTAGAAATAGATATTGTATTTAGCAACCCTAAGCAAGTTCAATACATAGAGTTTATTCCTATTACAGGATATATACCATCCCAAAACACATACTGATAATAACAATAACCTATTTATCATATGATGTTATTAAATTTGCATTAATATACATTACGTCAAAGATAAACTCTGCAAAAATTGAAACGGTAAAAATGTTTTTCATATGTATACATTATGTATTGTATAAATAATCAACAGATCAAAATAAATTGTTCAAATTTGGCACATGTCATTGTCACTGACCGAAGTTCCTCATGGCAAATGTGAAGGTGAAGGTCATGTGATCTCAGTATCCTCCTGCTGTGTTTGTGTCAACTGTTGGAGGTTCTGTGGCTGTTGCTGATGTGATCGAAGACGTTGATCAAGAATGTCTGATGAATGATCGATGGGGTTGGATGTGGAACCTTGAAGGCCATGGCAGTACTTGAATGTTGTGATTCCTCAAAAAGACTATTGTCCTGTTAAAAAATGCGAAAGTCTTGTAATGGCCTTGTAAGTGGAAAAACCTGGCAACGGTCGAAGCCAAGTCACCTGTCTGCAGTCGGCCGATGACATTGCTGTGTTGAGCTTCTGTCAGTCATGACATGTTTTCACTTGTGACTTGCTGTACAATTGTGATGACAGACAAATGAAAACCCATCATTTTCATGCTTCCACATGGTTTTAGTATACTGTATATTTATGTCTGTACTTCACTGTAAGCTCACTAATCACTCCTGATGCATGCAGACATGAGAAATTCATAGTTTTCATTCATTTTGTATGAATATCAGCAAAACTGTCAGATATTTCCAATCTTTTGACTGTTTTGCAGAGTATAGTTCCCACTGAAACCTATTTCTTAAACAGTGGCATTTCTGCATATAGGTAAAATGCCAATATTTCTACCTACCTTTTCATGGCACTACTGTACAATTCAATATCCTGCTCATTTGAGTAAATCCCCTTTATTACAGGGAAGATACTTCACCCAAGCCTTTGAGACATCGTAGTTGTGTTGTGTCTGCATGTCCTGACATCATGTTGCTCAGTAAAATGTACACATAGTGACAAAATGAAACAAAGTTGAAATTCAGACATATTTTGCTTACATCCCGAGAATAAAACTGTAGCTGAAGAGGTCTGCAAACTTCTTGTAACTGACGAGGTCTGCAAGCACCAGTATGAACACTGATCCTGCCAGGCTAGCTTCCTTACTAAACCGTTTCACATATCATATCTCTAAAGTTGATAAAAGTAAAGTTCCAGTTTGACACCTATTTTCAGAGTAGTTCTATTCCAGTAGTTTCTCCAGATCTAAGATGTAAAATTCTGACATGGTCACTGATTGACCAACACAATGCCCTTGAAAGTAGTACTTACCTGACCTTTTAAGTTGCATTTTATCCCATTTTATACACCTCTGTCAAATGAAGATGGTTTAAATGAAGATGTTTACAGGAACAAGGCTCCTATCTTCTGTGATAAACCTTTGCCAAATGAAGATGTTTACAGGAACAAGGCTCCCAACTTTCTGTGATGAATCTTGGCCTGATGAAGATGTTTACAGGAACAAGGCTCCCATCCTTCTGTTATAAACCTCTGACTGATGAAGATGTTTACAGGAACAAGGCTCCCAAATTTCTGTGATGAATCTTGGCCTGATGAAGATGGTTTAAATGAAGATGTTTACAGGAACAAGGCTCCCATCTTTCTGTGATGGATATCTGCCTGATGAAGATGGTTTAAATGAAGATGTTTACAGGAACAAGGCTCCCATCTTTCTGAGATGGATATCTGCCTGATGAAGACGGTTTAAATGAAGATGTTCACAGGAATAAGGTCCCTATCCTTCTGTGATGAATCTCTGCCTAATGAAGATATTTACAGGAACAAGGCTCCCGTCTTTCTGTGTTAAACCTCCGCCACAAACTGTGATTTCTCTGCCAAACCTCTACCTATTTATGATGGTTTAGATCAAGATTAATCTAGGGATGGTGTCATAAAGTCTTTGCAGTCATGGTCACTATGAAAGCTGTAAAGCTGTTTGTATAGAATGTTTTTGTCAACCAGTAATTTGTCTGGTCAACATTTTGTAAGTTATGATCATGATATGACTGTAAGGATTGATGTTTAAGACAACATCATTTCTTCACCTAAGATTTGGTTTAGTTTGGTGAAAATTTCTTCATGTCATTGATCCCTGTCACCTTTGGCTGAGTGGCCTTTATACCTGTTCTAATGCATGTAGTGGGTGAACATTGAGGCACTCCACTTTTGAGTTGCATCTCTTAAGTCTGCCTGAACCTGTGACCTTGTGTTCAAGTTCCGTATTCACCTTCATTATGATTATTGATTTATCAGTACCAAACCCATGTTTGCAGCTTTGGAGGGAATAGTTGAAGTCTAGGACATGTATTCTTTTCTTACACATGGAGCTGACATGCTGTGTAGAAGACTTCTACAGTTTCACCAGTGTAAAAAAATAGCTTTTGTTCATCAGTTGGCATGTTTTATGGCAGTGGTTGATGTTTCCACCATTGTCCAACCAGTTATTCTTGTATTGTACTTGTTTCCCTCTAATAATTCTTGTTTTTGCAATGGCTCATGCATTCCACTATTGTTCATCCAGTTAGTCTAGAGGTGCAGCATTTTTGCCCAGAGGCTCTTTTGTCCCACCACTGCCTGCCCAATGGCTTTTGTGTTTCACCATAGTCTCCCCAATGGCTTTTGTGTTCTCCCATTGTCTGACTGATGGCTTTTGTGTTCCACCATTGTCTGTCTGATGGCTTTTGTGTTCCAACATTGTCTGTCACATGGCTTTTGGGTTCCACCATTGTCTGCCCTATGGCTTTTGTGTTCCATCATTGTCTGCCCAATAGCTTTTGTGCTCCACCATTGTCTGCCCAATGGCTATTATGTTCCACCATTGTGTTCCACCATTGTTAGCCCAATGGCTTTTGTGTTCCATCATTGTCTGCCCAATGGCTTTTGTGCTCCACCATTGTCTTCCCAATGGCTATTATGTTCCACCATTGTGCTCCACCATTGTGCTCCACCATTGTCTGCCCAATGGCTGTTGTGTTCCACAATTGTTAGCCCAATGGCTTTTGTGTTCTGCTATTGTCTGCCCAATGGATTTTGTGTTCCACCATTGTCTGCCCAATGGATTTTGTGTTCCACCATTGTCTGTCCAATGGCTTTTGTGTTCCACCTTTGTCTGCCCAATGGCTATTGTGTTCCATCATTGTCTCCCCAATGGCTTTTGTGTTCCAACAATGTCTGTCACATGGCTTTTGTGTTCCATCATTGTCTGCCCAATGGCTTTTGTGCTCCACCATTGTCTGCCCAATTGCTATTGTGTTCCACCATTGTTAGCCACATGACTTTTGTGTTCCGGCATTGTTAGCCCAATGGCTTTTGTGTTCTGCCATTGTCTTCCCAATGGATTTTGTGTTCCACCATTGTCTGTCCAATGGCTTTTGTGTTCCACCATTGTCTGCCCAATGGCTATTTTGTTCCACCATTGTCTTGTGTTCGACCATTGTCCATCCAAAGACTCTTGTGTTCCACCATTTAATGTTGATGGATTTTATGTTTCTACACTGTCTGTCCAATGGCTTTTTTGTGTTCCATCATTGAACGTTCAATGGATCTTGTGTTCCACCATTTAGGGGTTGATGGCTCCTGTGTTCGTACACTGTCTGTCCAATGGCTCCTTTGTTTGTACACTGTCTGTCCAATGGCTCCTGTGTTCGTACACTGTCTGTCCAATGGCTCCTGTGTTCCTACACTGTCTGTCTAATGGCTCTTGTGTTCGTACACTGTCTGTCCAATGGCTCCTGTGTTCCTACACTGTCTGTCTAATGGCTCCTGTGTTTGTACACTGTCTGTCTAATGGCTCCTGTGTTCCTACACTGTCTGTCTAATGGCTCTTGTGTTCGTACACTGTCTGTTCAAAGGTTCTTGTGTTGCAGACCTGTCTGTCCAATGGCTCCTGTGTTCCTACACTGTCTGTCCAATGGCTCCTGTGTTCCTACACTGTCTGTCCAATGCCTCCTGTGTTCACACACTGTCTGTCCAATGGCTCCTGTGTTCCTACACTGTCTGTCCAATGGCTCCTGTGTTCCTACACTATCTGTCCAATGGCTCCTGTGTTCCTACACTATCTGTCCAATGGCTCCTGTGTTCCTACACTGTCTGTCCAATGGCTCTTGTCTTTCAGACCAGATTGCCCAGTGGCCCTTGTGTTCCACCATTTGTTTGTTGATAGTTCCTGTGTTGTACCATTAACCGTCTAATGGTTCCTGTGTTCTATTAGTGCCCATCCAGTGGCCATGAAGGACTGATTGGTAACTTATGTCATTATGACATACAATTACACTAGAGGGAATGAAAAGCAGCAATGATACTGGCATTCTCATGTGTCTACTGTGCTGTACACAAACCGAGCTTGCTATGGATGAGGAATCATGTGGAATCATGCTATTCATCTGAATGCACAAAGAGGACAGTACATCAGATAGCTGCTCTAGGTTCAAATCACTTCTTCTAGCCTACCAGACCTGAATGAATAGTGAGTGAGTGAGTATGGTTTTACGCTGCTTTTAGCAATATTCCAGCAACATCACGGCAGGGGACACCAGAAATGGGCATTACACATTGTACCAATGTGGGGAATTGAACCCGGGCCTTCGGCGTGACGAGCAAACACTTTAACCACTAGGCTACCCCAACTCCCCCTGAATGAGGAAGTTGGGGTTACTTCATCATTGGCACCTAAGCTAGCAAGCAAGCAGGCAAGCAAGCAGTAGCCATAATGAACACCTGTAGTCTTCACTGAGTTGGATCTGTCCAGACTAGACCATGACCAGAAGCTACCTTATTTAGTGGCACAGGTGTGGAAGCAGTAAACATGATGTGACACCATTGATGTCCTTGTGTAGCATGCCTGCCATCATCTATTTTCAGTAATCCATTTACATAATTTTCTCTACTGTATTGTCTTTTATACTCAAACCAATATCGACCAAGAACGTCAAGTTTAATTTGTGGCGAATCATAACAACATGGATTGTTGTTGTATAGGCCCACAGAAGGCAGACGTTTATTAACCGTTAATGAAAATATAATTACCATAATAATTAGATGTATATAACAAATAGGCCACAAAGGTGGGGGAAGCCAACGACAAAGAACCATACAAAGATATAGAGAAAGAGAAGACGAGGCTTGGGAGGAGGTGGTTTTAAATCCCTGTGGTTACGAGCCAAGATAGTATGGGAACTGTGCCGAGAAATTGAAAACATAAAAGTTGTTTTTTCCTATAAAATGAAGTTTTACAAAATTCTGTATTTACTATCAATGGAATCAGTTAAAATGACTCATTATTCAATTACATTAAGGTGATATGTTAATAAGAGGTGATGGGTTTTGCCTACCCTTCTAAGACGACTGTCAACTATCAAGAGGTCACAGACATTCTACCAAGTGATCACAGATGTTCCACCAACAGTTCACCAAATTTCTATGATTTGTTCAACAATGTTCTACCACTGGTTCACCAATATTCTTCACAAGCATAAAACCAGTACTTCACAAATGTTGCGCAACTACATACAGAGGGTGACTGTTATATCAAAATATGAAAAACATTCTGATGAAAAAAATGAAATATGAATCCATTTTTAATTGAAAGATTTTGAAACTGACTCAGGTGCAGTGAGAATTGCTTAAATCTGTTCAACAAATTCACACTGAAATTGAACATCAGTAGCATCCAAGGGTTTGTCACTGGTTCCCCTTTGTCTCAGACATCAAACACAAAAGAGGATATGACGTAACAAGTCGCCACATTCAACCACATTATATATAGCCTACATTACAAATTACAAACTTAATTCTCTCAGCATATAATCCCTATCACACTTTTATTGTTCTTTGGTATTCACACATTGTACACAGATTTATCACCGAAGTTAAAATAGCAGTGAAACTTCTATTGTGGACTGTTTGTTTGTGTTGTCTGTCGGTCACATGATGTGGAGCCAAATTGTGTATTTCATTAGTTTGGAAAAATGTTCTTGCATGTATGTGATGGCCAGAGATCTTGTATGCTTCTTACCTTGCAACTGAGACCAGATTAATTGTTGTGTGCAGGCGTCATTTGTTGTTCTGATCTATAGATAAATCCTTAAAAGCAGATGTGTGAATGGAAATAAACATCAATCATTTCTATTTATTTTCTTGTCTGAAACTTTGGCTAAGGTCAGTGGCTCTGTAAATTTCAAACTGAGTGGACTTTGATGAAGACGATTTACCCTCGGCAACAGGAAACGCTTGCGACTGTAACCAGCACAGTTTAATCAGATCTGTGATAGATGAGGAGTGATTAGGATAACAGTATTAAAGTAGCATCACAAATAGACTCAGGGATGTACATAAACTGTCGGTTAATTCCTGCCTCCCACCACACGGATGTCTGGTCTCTGTCCCAAAGGCATTGTGGGATGTCTCCTCGTGTAGGAGTGAGGTGGATGGGATGCTTATTTCAGCAGTAAATGATGGATTAGTGAGTGAGTGAGGGTTTACACTACAATACTCCAACAATATTACAGCAAGGGAAACCAGAAATGGGCTTCACATATTTTACCCTTTTGACGAAACGAACTGGGTCCCTGGCATGACAAATGAATGCTTCAGCAGTGAATGAATTATGTGACACTCTGTCACCTTTATGTCAGGAGATATTGAGGTTTGGGGATTTGCAACATGTATATTCAGTGTAATATCTTTATCAATCTTGATAGCGATTTTTGTTGACATGTTACTGAAAATAACCTTAAGTGACTGTCAAATTGGTTTATCTGATAACATTGACAATATCAACCGAACACAACCACCCTCAGAAACCACATGCAAAATGTGTGACATGAATGTGCTCCACTCTTCACATATGCACCTTGGTCTATGTAAACCTACCTGAAATCATTCCTCTGGCACAACAAGCGGGTCCTAACTTCATTTTTATGGATGATAATGCCTGAGAACGAGTTGTTAACGATGTTGTTTAGATCAACATAGACTGGATAGCAAGGTCATTTTATCTTAATCCCATTGAACATGCTTGGGAGACTATTGGAAGTCATGTTTACCGTCTCCATGTTCACCCCCAGACTCTGGATGACCTTGAGCAGGCGGAAGAACATTCCATAACAGCAACTTTAAGGCTCATTTGGTCAATGCAAAGACGTGTAGAAGCTTGCATTTGTGCTCATGGTGGTCATATGTGTTACTGAACACTGTCCAAAAGTGACTTGAACTTTAATGTTCATCAATGTTCATTTTGCTCCATCAATGCAGCACATTTTTCACGACTATTTCACGGGTACATGCTTTTGATGATTTGTAAGTCTATTATTGCTCAATGCCATTTCATTTCATTTTGTTTAACGTGTGTACATATGTTTCACCGTTCTATTGCATCATTCAATGATTTGCAATTTCAATAAATGAAAATGTAATGAGACTACAAATTTGTGTTGCTTAACTTTTTGTGAAGAGTATATATTCCATTAATATCATGTTGTGGGGACACCAGACATGTACTTTGTTGTATCCGTGTTGGGAATCAAACATGAGCCATCAGCGTTGTGAGTGAATGCTTACCCACAAGGCTAATCAAACACCCTTAATGTCAGAAGAAATCCCAACTTGATGTAGATCAGGGATGTTTCCTGCTTCAGTGGTATCCTGTGAACTTTTTATGGGCTTTCAAACCAAGGTTCAAGCCAAGGTTAGCATATATTGGCACTTCAGAATCTTACATGTGTGTTGCGAGTTACGGTATCTGAGACCACTTAGGTAATCCTGCCCTTTCTGTGATTGAATTCTCCCAAGAAAATATCAAACTCATTTTAGGAAGAGCAACCATATGATAATATTTCTCATCACATTTTACGGTAAGTTTATATGTGAGTAACGTACTTTAGATGTGTTTTATGAGATTGTCACTCTAAATGTCAATGGTATTTTATGAGTTACTTAATGTGCCATTTATGCTGCTTTTAGTAATATTTATTTTACAAAAGGAATCACATAACTTTTATTGTTTTGATTAGAATAAGGCAAGAGCATTATGTATTTCAAGGTCAAGGTCATTTTACCCAAAGCAATTATGCTTGTACATGTCTCCCTTGCTTGTTCCACAGCTCATAGTGCTTCATTTGTATATGGAGAGGTGACAGGCACTTCATAGGAAGTCACGCCAGGTGAACTTTCATGTCAGCCAATCACTGTGGAGGTTTTACAATTCTCTGCGTGGATGATAATGCAATTGGTGCAGTGGATCTGATTTCTGTATAAATACAACAGCCATGTTAGGTTGTGGACACATTACACTATCTGATGCCATCACATTCCCAGCTAGGTTTACTGTCGGGGGAATATTTGTGGTTTCTGTGGATTTCATTTGTCCAGACCAAAATGTCTGATTCAGACACAGGACTAGTGGTAAAGAAATTTACCAGGCATTAACTCTGAATGTCATTTGAGTGTGTTAACGCAATTTAGAATGAATTGAATCTGAAATGTTATAGAAAGTTGTCTGTAAAACCCACCAGAGAGACTGGCTATTATTTAAAATATTTGAAAGAATAATCATATTTATGTCAATGATGGAGATGCTGATTGTCAAGGTCACAGTTTGTGGAATGGGAACAGAGATATTGATTAGACAGAACAAAAAAATTGTAGGTCAAGGTGAATTTCAGAGCAGTTGTTTACATTTTGATGGAACGAAACAATTATGAAGGTCAAGGTCAAGGTCATAGTTTGATGAACAGTTTTAGCTACTATGACTGAACAAAAGAATCATAATGCTGCATCTTCAATTACTAAACAAATACCAAGGTTCTTACCAACATGTTGAATTATTCAACATTAAGCCAGTATCATGTTCAACATCTGTACCAGGAATTCACTTGCCATGCAGTTTTTGTGCAATTAAACAAAACAACTGTCGATTGTTATACAAACTCATACTGCTGCAACACTGGTTCAAGTCAAAGAAATTGCTCAACTCTTTTGATTCCAGAAAAGGGACAAGCAGATTCTTGTTAAGTCTTCATTCGGAACTGCTTCCAAACCGACATGGTTTTGTGGGACTATTTAAGAATAAGGTGTCCGAAATTGCTGCCATACTTCCTTAATGGAAAACCAACTGTCAGTTCTTGTATGTAGAATGACAGCTTTGATATTGTTGATTCTCTCGCTGACATTTACGTAGACGATCTCGAAATGTAACCAGTCCTCCTCATCTTGAGCCATCTCCAAACAACGACTTACTGAAAATGTTTGATTTAGCATGGACATGTATGAGAGAGCTATGTTGAGTTTATTACCCAAAGGACATGTTGCTTCAAGCGAATCTCCTGATCCACCTGGTATTGATATGTATGTCCATAAGCTTGTGTTTGTGTGTATTGGACATTGTTGTAAGCAGTGCTCGTGAAGCATTCAGTCAATCACATTGGAGTTGTGAAACCTTAACAAGCTGATGTACTTGTAATGACAGATGCATGCATTTTATTGTGTTGGAAATGAGTGAGTTGGTTGTTTAAAGCAATATTATGGCGGGGGTTACTAGAAATGGTCTTCATATCGTATTCATGTGGGAAATCAAACCCGGACCTTCGGTGTGACAAGGCAACACTGTAGTCACTAGGCTAAAACAAACACACACACACACACACACACACACACACACACACACACACACTCTTTTTCGTTCTGCCCCCCCATCTTCTTTCCTCTTACTTCTTTTCTTTGAGTAAGGGGCACCATATATATCGGTTTACTCCACCATGAGCCATTATTATTCAGTTTGTTGTTAGTCAGTCGGTCTTTTATGTACTTACTCAGATTTTCTGAACCAGGCAAGTTAATGGTTGGCTTCTAGAAAGTTAGAACATGAACACAAAGAATGTTTGTAAGGATATTAACTTCTGTATTGTTTTTCATGGATAATGTCTTCAACTGTGTAAACTTCATCCATTAACTGAAGGAGCAAGAAATAGCTTTGAAACTTCTTGAAAAACGAATTTCACATCTTCAAAGCTGAACCAATTACAGACTGGTTCCATCTAATTTTATGTAATTTACTTCAAGTTTGGTTCATGAGCACAATTTTGTGTGCACCCTTTTAATTATATCATGTGACCAATATGAATAACAGATGCCAGTACTTGATTGCTTGTTGCCTATTAGGTGGCATTAGTTAGTCATTTCATCAGATTGAAAGCAAATCAGGTAAGTCATTAATTAATTTTTCACGTTTGGATAGGAAGCATGGGGTAGAATAGTGGTTAAGTTGTTCACTTGTCTTGCTGAAGCCCTGGGTTTGTTTCCCCACATGGGTGCAGTATGAAAAAAACCAGTTTCTTTGTCCCTCACCATGATATCTTTTGAATATTGCGCAGTAAATCAAATAAAGTGAAATTAAGATTGCAAATCCTCATAATTTTACCTTGCCAATTGAACATTGAAATCTCAGAATTTTATTCAGCTTAGGATAAAAGTTATTTAACAAATGATAATAGATTCAAATCGCTATTACTAGTTTGTATTATTGCTGGACTAGCGTTATAAATGAAAAGGAAGATATTTGTTTCGGGAAGTAGTGGCCAATATGTGTGGATGGCTATACAGCAATGTACACTCAATCAGATGACGGGAACAAGTGAGCACGGGGAGGGAGGCGGGTTAATAGCTGTGCGCGACAGGCGAGTTCGGTGGTGACACGAGAAGTGAAGTAGCTCACTGTTATCTGTCGCGTGGTGTGATGACGTAGCAACTGATGACGTCATCTGTTGATGTAATGTTTGCGGCTGCGCGTGCCAAGGTCATGTTTATAATCAAAGGTACATGGTATGGCGACGCCAGCAATAACACAATTTAGCGGTTAACGCTAAATGCGATTACGATGGGGTAAGCGCAGTAGTTGGAACAGTGAAACAAATGCACCCGGGTACGTGAAGAGCGTTAACTTAGAACAACCCTTGTCGTTCTCGGTGTTTCATTTGATGTGCATACCCCCTTGTAATACAAACCAATAATAGCGAATGTGTAGCCTGAATTTGTCCACCATGTTATATCTTAATTATCACAAAATTTGGTCCTTAACAATAAGGAAATTGTAGGTGATTCTTGATCTCACCATGAACATAATAGAACAGTGTTATGATGAATGGTCTTGAAACTATGGACACAGTGATGACTCTCTTGTTTAGCCCCACTATTGTCTTGATAGTATGGAAATGATGTCGGTGGGGAAGTGGAAAGTGTGTGCTGGTAAATATAATGTTTTAGAAATATATATTGTATTAGGTGTGCCATTTCATGTCTTCCCCATTTTTTTAGTATATGACAAACTTATTTCAAAATATGTGTATACATTAATTAAAAACTCATTACTTTAGTATATGTTATGAACTCTTATTAAAAGGATAGAATTAACCCAGCGTTAAGATTAGTAATGAGTAATAATGATATCCAAGGTCAAGGTCAAAGTCAAGGTCATATTGCAAATACTGACTGTGGGTGTCAATGTTCACTTAGTTATCTCTTATTGCAGCCTTGATACTACTACAGTTCTACAGTTGTCTTATTTCAGGAAATAGATAACTTTAGAGTTAATCGGTGCTGTGGTACATGTCATAATGTGCTTTGAGGTGGAATAACATTACACAAGGTAATTTACTAAAGATTACATCTTTCTGTGCTTTTTCAGCTGCGTAATAGCTCATGCTAATTTAATAAGGCTGACAGGTTTCACATTCACTCACAACCTCTATTGAAAAGAAATTATAATAGAGTTAAAACCACTCAGTTCTGACAACAAAAGATAACATGGTCGGTTCATCACACAGATTACAGAAATAATTCTGTATTTGTTTAAACCCTGTAATATGTAATCATATAAAACTACCCAAATATCCAAACTGAATAGTGTTGTGATTACAAATACCTTCCCTAAATGATTAAAGTCAAACTGATGGATGCCATGCCATGGATACTGTTTCAACTCACTGGCACTGAATTTTTTATCCACTCCTTTGAGTGCCAGAGTTTTGTCTGATATTAAGATACTTGAACAAATGCCAAGAAGTCATCGTGACCACTCAAGTGTGTTGTTTTTATACCTGGCTTAGGGATCAACCAAATCTGATTATTTGGAAAATGAAAGAAGAAAGATTCCTGTTCTAGTGTTTTATGTTATGGACAAGCCCAACGTTCCTGATGATAAGGAATCACATGTCTTAGCTTCTGTTGTCAGCTAAACTAAGTTTAGGCTCTAAGAAGTGCACATGTGCACTCAATACACATGATGTGTCCTTTATGAGTACACTGAAAACAGGACCGCCTCTGTGGTGTAGTGGTTAGAGCGT
>VKKT01000859.1:148015-158769 GCA_008038995.1 Haliotis laevigata
TACTTACATTGTAAGAAAAATGAGTGTATATTTTCAAACATTGGTATTAACTAATTAAAACAGTTCACTTTGATTCACATAAGAATAAATTTGATTTATCCGTGTACACTTCCCCTTTAAGGTAATCCATCAATATTCTTCATTCAGTCTTATGTATTCAGTAGTGTACAACTAAGGTCATGTACAACAGAGGCAATAAGAGTCGCTTAGTTTATGTGGAATTCATTCTGTAAACCCCAAGTTATAGATTGCACTGAGTCATTTAAAGCACACTCCACTGTCAAGTTGGTCCCTGTAGGAATGCTGTATTTTGGTCACCATGAACTTTGTCATATTCTGAAGCATTTAGGCAACCAGCTTTCATTTTGCAAGACATTTTGCAACTTGCAAAGACAATACTGTTGGCTATCACATTATATTGTCTCTGAGGTCTGGTTTTGGTTGAGCAGTGGTGCTTCCCACATGATCATGGTCATGGATACTTGTATGTTATGGATTGACTGTACCTTTTTGTTTGACTGACGCACAATACATGTATTAGTGTCAGCTAATATCTGTTACTTATGAAGTCACCTTTATAATGTTTACTTGTGTCTTAAAATTGTGAATAATATTGTAACCCTTTCTAAATAGAATTATTTGAAAGAATTTGTTAACAAACAAAATACAAATTTAGTGGAGTATGTATAAGATGAAAAGTAATACTGTAACCATAGCCATTGGTAGAATTGCTGCATATTATCCATTTGTGTCTAGCTACATAAGCAGGTCTATTGACTGAGGTAATCTGTCATCTATCATGGAAAGGAGTCTTGTTCATTCAAAGATCTGCTCCCAAATTGTCCTTTGCAAGTTGACCCAGAGTTATATTCAGGTTTGTTGGTTTGACTTGGGGAGTAAGTCAGGGGTACTAGGGTAACCTTTGTATTGCTTTGTTGAACTTTGTCCAACAGGGTTTCACTGGATCTTCCTTCTCTACTGAAATCATGGACCAGTGGGTTGTCTTCATAGACAAGCTATTTGACAGAGTTTGATATACACCCAGAACCAACTTATGAGGAGAATAAGTATGCAGTCATATCTTATTGGTGCACATATCTTCAAAATATTTGGTACAAATTATGATTGAAATTAATCAGAGATTTTTTTGTTATATGGGAGATGTCCAGTATCTCGGTCTGATATTGACCATGAATGTATAGAGGTGACAGGGACTGTGTTGTTACAGGTTGTTACTGGTGAGAGAGGCATGAATCAGGAAACGAAACTGTGATTATAAACATCTATATGATATGTGCAATGTGATGTATATAATGTGATTTCCTCTCTCTTGATATTGTGGTAGAGTTGTACAGTATTCTGAAAAACCCTGTAATCAGTATCTTCTCCATCTTAAGTGCTATAGTGGAAATTAAAACAACATACATATAAAGCCAAATTATATCTGGATGAAGACCATCTAATATTTAAACCTGTGGTCTATGGATGCCAATATTTTATTAATCATACTTTCTGTTATTATCATTTGCTATTTTACTGTGTTCAGTTCCAAACAAGTTTTCATTCCAGTCTCATTTCTTCACATCCCCATCAAGATGTACCTGTGCAGTTGCTTGGCATTATTATCAGGTTTGTTATTCAATCAAACAGCAAGTATTAGAATATGATATATTATGTTGAGTTCATCTGGTTAAGTTCATGTTAGCGTACTTTATTTTCCTTGACCAGTAAGACTTCATGGAGTGTTTTACTGAAATACAACCTTATGGGTCAACCTTTACTGCAGGATAGTTTGTGTGTTTCATACTGTGGATTGTCTGTTATTGACCTAAAATATTCTCAAATCATAGACATAATTTTTCAAATGAAAATGTGAAACCATTAAAATTATGCATCAACTTTTTTATTACTTGTTAGAATATTTTGGCGCATATGTTATGATGATATAGCATTTCAACCAGTTTTAATTTAACCATTTAATTATGGTTCTTTTGGAACTTGCCGAAGAAAAATGAAGTTGATATTTCTAGGTAAGCTATGTTAACTGTTTGAAATTTTGAAATCCTATTTCCTTTGTTATAGATGGAGTAGAAGTACAAATCTGTCACTGATTATGAAAATTTTGCTGTAGAATGTTCAGGGGGGTTGACGATGAAAGATTATGCACAACTATCATGATTGTTTCATGATTTTAGACTGGTCACACCACTAGATTATTTGTTAGAGAAATGTTATGAGTCCAAACAAGAACACTAGATGGTCTTAGAATCATCCAGATCAAGTGGTGTCAGTTGTTAAGAAACAGCTGTAGCACTCATAGAGCTTTAATATGATCACTGGATGTACGGCTAGCTGACTAGGTGCTGCTGCAGGGTCTGTTAATCTTATTTATTGGTTGTTTTAGCATTAGTTTGTTATATGTTCAGTCTGCTTGGTTGTGACTTTAAATGCTTTTGGATTATTTTATTGTATCTTTTGTTGTTAACTACAAGCTAAATTCTATCCTGTGATGGGTAGATATTAATGTGTTTTCCAGGTTTATAGGCTATTTATTTGTTTGCTGATATCGACCAGCGTTCAACTACTCCTCAACTTAAAGGATGGTGAATGTAGACTGACCACACATCTGTGCATTCCTGATGTAGGCTTTCTGAACACAGTTAACTTGATGGGTGTTGGTATTCATTGCACTGTTGAAGGTGGTAGGGTTGCAGAGTGGTGTGTTTGTCATGTAGTAAACCCTGGGGTGATTCTCCATAGCCTTGAACAATCCCATGATTGAAAAGTTATCTAACTTAGGCCACACTGTTTTAATGGTCTGGTAATTATATTAAGCCTTTGTTTGTTTCTATAAAAGTAATGTTCAGTTTAAGATTTGAATTTTTTTATAGATTAGAAACATGTAAAGTTTGTGTTAAACATGACAGAAAGTTAACGCTAAATCTGTTTAAGATTTACGTTTTACTGTCTATACCAGTATACTGTGCCAGTTATTATGTCAATATTGTTATCATGTCTGCTGTGATTTATAGCCCTATTTTCTGAATCCACTTTTGAGTAGGCAATTAAATTACTGCCGTTTTGTTTATTTTGGGGTTGAAAGCTTATCACTTTTGTTGATTGATCTGTAAACTGGAAAGTATAAAACAGTGTGGCCTCACTTTCATCAACTGAGATGTGAACAGTTAACTCATGCGGTAAATTTTTAAATTTCAGAGCAATACGTCCGGCTTTTGCACCTGTTGGTGTTGATATTGTGATTTTGATGGTCCTCACAACTTTTTTTATGGCACTGCAAGTCATGTTCTTAGTATCAGAAAATATTTCTAAAGTGACCTCATTATTATAGAATAGGAATAATTGTTGTATTTGGATGTAATGTGGAGAACCATATATTTTGATGAATGATTGTAATTTTCTCTCCATAAAAAGCCCACCTGTTCGCTATGCAGTTGTAGTGTTGACCTGTAACATGTCCAGTACAAGACTCAATCATTATGCATGATATATATTATATCAGAATTTTACTGTCACTCTATTCAAAGCAATCTACTTTAAAACAATTCTTTCAGTAACCTCAGTAACATGAAACATGTATTTTCAAATATACCATACATAGTTGTATATAGTCTGTTATATCTTGAAAGTTCTCATCACTAAGAAGCAAGATGTGCTTTATTCAGAGACATTCATATTTGTTTGTGAAAGACTATTTTTGACAGTATGAATGTCAGTATGTCCAATGTTTACTTGTCGCTCCTTCAGCCATGGTGTAGAGAAACTTGTTTATTGACGTCCCGTCAGCAGTGGTGACTTGTCAGATAGGGATTTCAGTCAAATAAAGCATTATTGTATACATATGTCTTTGTGTTTATCATGTGCTTGACATGTAACATATTCCATACAATCCATTTCCGTATAAAGCCTATCTGAGAAAGACTTGTTCCCCAATGGAATATCGATTATATTCGGACATCATACGACAGTGCTTACTGGGGCAATTACGAGGTGTTGCGTCCATAAGGATATTATACAGGCACTTCCCTAACCTCCATTACCGAGGATGTGCATGAGATTCAGAGTTATCTCCCCCAGCTCTGGACAGTACATGATTCCGCACTTCTCCACATTATATATACTAAGCAGCAAAAGAAACGTCAGTTTGGAAGAATTTTCCTTCGCAGAAACGGATAATTGTAAACTCATTTAATGTTTTGATTGTATATTTTTGACAATATCTCCAACTTTACCTGAGCAAACACATTCTTTCCTAAAATAAGAATTGAACCCAGGAATGGTCTGCAAAACGCAACCTGATCTCGGAGATGGTACGGTGTTCATGTTTTTCTTGCAACTCATGCTGCACGTGCTCATGCAAGGACCAGCCCTATAAGATGCACCCCCAAACCTTGTTGAAACATTCACATTACAAGGTCAGCCGAATGACAGCTCAGAGGAACCAGGCGGTAGGAAGACTTGAAGCTGGCCAATAACTTCCAGTGTTATTGAAGCTGGCCATTAACACACGGAAGACCAATCAGTACTGATACAGTACGCCGACGCCTAAACAGTGGGAACCTAAATTGCCGTAGACCTTACCTTGGACCTATCCTCCCCCCTCGTCATCGGCGTGAACGTCAACAGTTTGCCCTACAACACCAAAACTGGCGATACAGGCAATGGAGAACTGTTCTGTTCACAGATGGGAGTCGGTACTGCGTATCAGCTGCAGGTGGCAGAACAAGAATATGGCGACGACGTGGCCAGCGTTACTCAGACCAATGTGTTATGGAAAGAGACTNATGGGGAGGTGCAAGCATCATTGTATGGGGTGGAATAGGCCTGAACCAGAGAGTGGGTCCTGTGGTTTTCCAGAACCTTGGTCCAGGGAGAGGAGGCGGCATCACAGCGGTGCGCTTCATCGACCAAACTCTCAGACCCCATGTTATACCGCATTTGGCACGTCACCCGAACAACACTGTCCAGCATGATAACGCCCGGGCCCATACTGCCAGAGCTACTTCCAACAGCAGAACGATGTCAACCGTATTCAGCGCTTAATCCTGATTTAAACCCAATTGAACATCTTTGGGATGAAATTCAGAGGAGACTGAATAATGTCATACCAAAACCGAACACCGTCGATTTATTGCGCCAGGCCTTTCTCAGAGTGTGGTTCCATGTGCCAATGGCTTTCATCAATCGATTGGTGCACTCCATGCATAGACGCTGTGCTGCAGTTATTGYCGCT
This sequence comes from Haliotis laevigata, assembly GCA_008038995.1. NCBI lineage: Eukaryota > Metazoa > Mollusca > Gastropoda > Lepetellida > Haliotidae > Haliotis > Haliotis laevigata. Next base: position 153,267 of record VKKT01000859.1, read on the forward strand.
CGTGGTGGTCACACTAGATACTGAAGTCAAGAGTCTGAATGCACTGCAAACGTTCACGTAATGTCTCGATATTGTGCTGAGTTATTCATTGATGTGTCAAGATATTGTACACATAAAAATGTTTTTGATCCGCTTATTATGTCCATTTCTKTAATGATTTGATTGCAGTGCCTATCTAATTTTGAATTCGTACTGACGGKTTTTTTTGCTACTGAGTATATGTGAACAGATACGAACCTGCTTCACGTAGAGATGGCAGAGGGCGTTTAGTTACTTAAAACGCAATGAGCCGGTTAACAAATTAAGAAGCTATAGTCCCATAAATTTTTAGAAGCTGATTGATTCACAAGTCATATTGGAGTCACATTCCATAGATCAATTAACATGTACAAAAAAAATAATTTGTTCAGAAATTTAAAGACAGTCATTCCAGTCTATAACTAACTCCCCTCTGAACTTGACATTCGATTCCCCACATGGGTACAAAGCGTGAAGCGTAAAATCAACATAACTCCAGGGCAGTAGGTAACAAATCTCTAACGACAGGAACAAAAACGTCACTGTCAGTAATATCTAACTGAAAACTGCCGCGTGCTTATCTTGTGGTATCAAAGGATTGTATCAGCCATGTCAGATCAGGTGGTAGTTATAACAGTCCCTTACTATCATATTGGCCACCTGGATCAGTGCGCTAAAGCACCTCCCCGTTAAGGATGCAAGCTGTATTTGATTCATTTACCTGTCTGAATACCTAAATGGGAATTTATACGTGGAGATTAAGTGTGTACTTGCTGTATTGGGGACAATTGGGTAGCCTCTTAGTTAAAGCGTTCGCTCGCCTCGCCGAAGACCCGGGTTCGATTCCCCACATGGGTACAATGCGTGAAGTCCATTTCTAGTGTCCCCCGCTGTGATATTGCTGGAATATTGCTAAAAGCAGGGTCACAGCAAACTCACTCACTCTGTCGCATTGTCCACTGAGCACTGTACTTTATAAGAGTGTTCTTGCAGTTGCTAGGCGCACACAGAACGTGTTGTGGAATATGTCGATTCCTGAACCAATCCCTCACCCAAGGGTGTGGTGTAGATATACTACTTATACTGGAAATGAATTCCAATATTATGTCACGAGTGGGTTGCTTTAGTCTTCAATCTACCTGTCGTTATAGAAATAAAACTGCTATTTATCCATGAAAATATACAGATTAATTGCATGGCATTTTGGAATCTTTGCTAATAATATCAATCACTGAATCTTTGGGCTCTTTAATTAAAAAACCTCCGTCAGTTCGAATACTGTACGGAATAATAAACTGTCTACACTGATCTCCGTCAATCTTTTGTTTTTAAAGAAATTTACTCCCGAGACCGCTTTTGTGTTTTTCGTTTGCTTGTCCGTCCCTGGATTATGTCCTTCATAAACATTCAGTCTTTCTCTGGGATTTTATCGTGGAGTCAGGCAGTGGATTAACCAAATGGTTAAAGCGTAAGCTCGTCACCCCAAAAGCCCGGTTCGATTCCCCGCACGGAGTCATGCAATGGCTGTTCGTGTGGTCTGTTTACAGCAAGCTGTTGCAACAGACCCGTAAAGATCTGGGTTAGAACCCATGCTTGTCGTAAGAGGCGACTAACGGGATCGGATGGTCAGGCTCGCTCCCTTGGTTGACACATGTCATCGNTTTCCAATTGCGTAGATCGATGCTCATGCTGTTGATCACTGGCTTGTCTGGTCCAGATTCGATTATTTACATACCGCCGCCATATAGCTGGAATATTGAAGAGTGCGGCGTAAAACTAAACTCACTCACTCAGTGTTGCACCAGTGACTAGCCGTTGTTTGCCGTCACAGTCACCATTATTACAGCTACATTACGCCCTCTATAAACAATCGAGCCAAGGTCAGATAACCCGTGGTTGATAGCATATGATCCATGTCGATGACACATACTAAGCCAAGTTAACCCTATCACACCCCAATCACCACTTGTATTTGTTCAAACAAAATATCTCTGTGAATGAAAAAGGACGATAGTCGCCATGCTGTAGGTGTTGTAATTTGATATCGTTTCATTAAGCGACCAAACCGGTCATATGCGAATATTTGCAAGCTGTAAGTAAAACATTATTCTGTTGGTAAAATCAATAAATGGGCGCCACCAATTATTGACGTGTGTAACAGCTGCGTCCGTACGCGACCCATATAGTATCATTTCATCTCACCATGTATTATCTACTATACATGCCGTGTAAATGGACCACAACTTTACAGTGGATATATCCTGACAACGGGTTGAAACGCGAGTACAGACGTCCTTAGTTGGTATACAGGTAAGTTTGGTGCTTATTGCAATATTACAGCTACATGACGTCAGCTTGTGAATAATCGGGTCTGAACCAGACAATCCCGTGATTGACATCACGGGCATCGATCTATGCAAATGAGATGCGATGACTTGTCGACAATGCCCATCGGCAAGCAAGAAGCTGTGTTTCGAATCCCGACTCTTCACGAAACAATTTTTAGGTCTCTCAGCACCGCACTCATTGTTGAGCTTGCACCAAAGTTATAAACATCTGAGATCTGTATTACTTCGGGATTTCTTCTTAGATTAGTCTGAATTAATGTCACTTTCATATCAAGTTGTAGCTTCAGAAATTTTATTTTGCATGACAAATACATAGCCAAAAGAACCCCATTCGCCTGACAACAGGTGAAATGGATGTAGTAAAATATCTTCGTTTGTTTTGAACCCGTCTCGTGCACAGTAGGCGGTGTTCATCACGTGTATGTCGTGCATCTCGGGCTACCCAGATCTATGACCCAAATTTTAATTTGGCTGTGTTCGGGTGCAAGGGTAACGAAACTAGGGCGCCAATATGTATGATTTCAGGTTCAAGCGAAATAAACTCCTCAGATCCGCCAATATTCGCGCGGCTGGAGTGGTCTGTGGCCGATAGCAAATATTCGGAGTTTATTCCTTTCAAAGATTAGTATAGTGTGCCCCTTCAAACACCATTAATGTCAGCTCGCCTCAGCCCCTTTACAAACACTATTGCTTTTAGTCCCTTGAGTTACTTTTATACACAAATGTAATGAATACAAACATATATACAATGTTAGGCATCTATAATTAATGTTTTGGGCACACTTTACTAGCGATCGGGGCTGAACTTGTGGGGAAGCATATTAGTTCTTACTCGACTTATTCAGTTTAAGACGTTGTGTGTGTGAACTGAAGTGAGAGTTCTTTCATCTGCGTCTTTTAACCCATTATCAGTCACATCTTTTGAATTATAGTCGTTCCCTGCTGAAACGTACGGTGGAATAATAGGGCCACATGTTTTTAACATACCACTAACGTAAGATCTTGAAATTTCAAGATTTTTACGCGATGATTAAGTTGAAATATCAAGTAAAATATCTTGAAATTTCAACTTATTAACTTGACATTTTAAGATCGACATCCCAAATGGCCCAATTATGCCACCGTGAAACGTGTATGTTTCGGAAGTAAACTTTAATACATGACATTGAAATGTGTAGGTGCAATATACCATCTTTGCTAAATTTACCATGTCCACATTGTGCATGAATAAAGTACTTGCATTTATACCTGTAAAGATTCGGGTTAGAATTGCTTTTCGTCTAAGGCGACTAACAGGATTGGGTGGTCGGGCTCGCTGTCTTGGTTGACACATGTCATCGTATCCCAGTTGCGTAGATCGATGCTCATGTTGTTGATCACTGCATTGTCTGGTCCATACTAGATTATTTAAAGACTGTAGCCATACAGCTGGAATATAGCTGAGTGCGGCGTTAAACAACAAACAAAAAACAACAAAATTGTTTTATAAGTTGTATTGACTGATCCATATCTCCATATTTGGTAAAGTTCAGTATTATCGAATGTTACCCTCGCACGTCATATCTAACTCAAGCTGTAAGGTGAGGAATAGCGCCGAACAGCGCTCTACTTGTGTACTGCACCGTCTGTTGTAATGACAACTTGCGAGGAACTAAGGTCAAGCCTTCAATTCTCACCGTTTACTTTAAGTTTCCAGCAGCTGACTTAAGAATTTCCCGTATTTAAAACCATGCGAAATTGAGCCCATGGACCTAAATTAAGCTTTTTAATTTTGCTATCGGTGTCGTCGGCACGGGTACTACAGATATGTACCCCTGGTTGTTCCCGAACTAGAAACACTCGGTCAAACACAGCAAATCTACGTCAACAGAACTTACGGTAATATCAGCTTGCCTCCTTTGTTACAATAGAATTTACACATGGTTAAAACATTTCAGTACGACTGATCTATTTATTTGATTCATCCATATGTTTCCAAATTCAGGAGTCCTTGCTGCGGTCTCTGACGGCCAGCTTCTGAAATGGTCTTCAAAGGCCCTTGCTTGATGTAAAACGCCTGGTCGTTAACTTGACTTTGGAGTTGGTTGACTGCGCTCCTGTCTACCTACTTATTAAAAAAACCCAATAAAACCCAAAGAGCTAAGCGTGTTTGGACAGTGAAGCCAGTATATGTCCTTTATATGTCGACCATCTGATAATCAAGGGAGGCAGCTGATTTTGTATGGCGACTACTTATTTTTCAAGTACATTTTGAAAACCAGATATTGGTTGCTAAAGATCAATTCGTGCTCGCCAGCAATCTATGCTTGTCGTATGAGGCGTCTAAATAGATCTGATGGTCGCGTGATGCATGTCATTTAATAATATCCTTAATAAGAGCTTAGATCGATGTATGTCTTCAGCAACCCAGGCTGTCAGAGAGGCGACTAACGGCGGGTGGTGATGCCCGCCCATTTTGGTTGATGCGGGTCATCGGGTCCCATTTTAATACGTGGATCGATGTTTGTGATGTCAGTCACTGGATTGTCTGGTCCAGACTCGATTATTTACAGACTGCCGTCATACTGACATATTGCTGGGGTGCAGCGTTATACAACAAGCAAAATGCCTGGCGAGCCCTGAGCAACCCCTGACCACCCTCTTTTAACGAGCGTTCGTTAGATTTCCTACAATGTATGAAGCCCATTTCTGGTGTCCCCCCACCGTGATGTTGCTGGAATATTGCACCCTATTTCAATGGATAAACTTTGGGTCTTTGAGCCATTCATGTGGTTGAAACAATTTGGTTTCAGTCTTTTGCCATTGTTTTGCAGTGGAATGAAAACTGTAAGTGTTTAACCAGCCTTATATTTTCCCACAATTGTCGATTTATGTACGTGTACACACTAACAAATGTAAGAAAGACACTACACGAAAACTGCAGTATCGTACTAAGGTACGACTATGACCGAATCATCTAACAAACGTATAAATATCTAAAATCTAACTCCCAGATGTTGTTCGACTCGTACCAACTACCTAAGCACTCTCCCTCTCTTGGGTAGGAACACGAAACGTGTTTATGTAATAAAATCATGCATGGAATTCACGTGCAGATGTCCTATCCGCGAAGCGTAATGTGTTCGCGTGCACAACAC
>VKKT01000861.1:67924-84872 GCA_008038995.1 Haliotis laevigata
TCATGCTTCACTGCGGCATGGTATCTCAGTGGGCTAGCACTATAAAACCAGCTTAAGTCTCAGCTAGTACAAGCAGCCGCAAATACACATACACACGCATGCACTTCGTCATATGAGTGAAATATTCTCAAGCACGACGTAAAACCCAATTTCACCTCACCTCACCTCCTAAGTCCGTGTATTTTGGTCTCTGAGTAATGGACAGATTTTCCATAGCTACCATGCACCAGCTGTAATACTGGGTGCATCTTGCTGCTGTGTAAACTCAGATGTAGTGTACCAGATCAATATGAGTGTCTCAGTGGGGCCTAGGAAAGAATTGGCCTGCAGGAATGTATTTCTGTATGATGCTACTTAATGATTAAGATGACCAGACTTGCTTTTGTGTGTCATTCAAGCCGACAGTGAGGACCATTGCTCACAGTGTTAGTCAGAGGTTTGTCTTGTGAAGACCTCGGTGACTTCAGGCTGTTGTAATATAGGTTAGTGACCCGTGAAGGTCAGGGTTAGAATATTGATCTTCAGTAACCCATGATTGTCGTAAGTGGCGACTAACGGGTTCAGGTGGTCAGGATCCCTGACTTGGTTGAGACATGTCATCGGTTCCCAGTTGCGCAGATTGATGCTCATGCTGTTGATCACTGGATTGTCWGGTTCAGACTCAATAATTTACAGCTATTATTTATAGCTGGAGTATTGCTGAGTGCGGCATAAAACTTAACTCACTCACTCATAGGTTAGTAAACAGCAACCATCTGTACTCTGCTTTCAGATGCCCCATGAATCTACTGTTGAACATGAGCCTTCACTGAAGGAGAAAGAAGAGGATTTCACTGGAATTGTGAGGAATCGCTCAGTCAACGGCACACCTGAACTTGGAAGCCCTAAGAAACGAGCTCGTCAGACATCATCACCATCGAAACATGTGCTTCATCTTCGAGCCAACACACCCCGTAAAGTCACTCATACACATGATGAGGATGATTCCGATGACTCTGAATCTTCCGGTGTCAATAGTGATAAGTCTGTTTAAACTTGCTAGTCACAGCACAGTCAACTAGATCTATGCAATAATGTAGACTCTATGGGTTGTGGATCTGTGAAGTGCCAGGTACGCAGCAGTGGGATGAATTGTCTTTCTGGTTTGTGTGGGTTGTGTAGACGAGAGTATGATTGCTGCCTGTCTGTGGTTCATGTGGGATGCTTTCGGGAACCAGGGGATGTGTGAAGGACATCATGGTTGTCATGGCTGTGTGTCCATTCTTCCTGTCTGTGGTTCATGTGCGAGACTCTCAGGAACCAGGGGATGTGTCAGGGACATCACGGTTGTCATGGCTGTGTGTCCATTGTGCTTGTCTGTGGTTCATGTTTGAGACTGCCAGGAACCAGGGGATGTGAAGGACATCACGGTTGTCATGGTTGTGTGTCCATTGTGCTTGTCTGTGGTTCATGTGCGAGACTGCCAGGAACCCGGGGATGTGAAGGACATCACGGTTGTCATGGTTGTGTGTCCATTGTGCTTGTCTGTGGTTATGTTTGAGACTGCCAGGAACCAGGGGATGTGAAGGACATCACGGTTGTCATGGATCACTGTGTGTCCATTGTGTATCCGGTGTGTTTGTGCCTTGTTCATGATTTGTCTTAGTAAACCACAGTTGACAAGGAAAACAACAAAGACACAGGGCAATATACAGTTCATTTTGAACTGTTGTGCACAAGAGGCATTTTACTTACAGAAACATCAAAATACTTGGACATGTATTATTTGGTGTCTTACTTTTCTTATGCAAATTAAGGTGCATGGTGACTTCGTGTGAAATATACTTATCAATATTCTTTCGTGAAAATACTTTTACTTCTTTTCCTAACCTTTCTAGTAGGATAGTGTTGCATATTTATGTGATTATGTATCAGAAAAGTATTGCTTGACATGTAAAGTTTTATTATTTACATTTGTTGAAAGTACAAAGTCAACCTTGTATATGTTTTGTTTTGTGGGTTTGTGTTTTATTTTTCATCAATACACTGTTCTTGTAGAGGATTTGTTATTACCACAAATTATGTTAAGTATAATCATGAACATGATGAAACACCAAAACATATTTCATGACTTGATTGAAATAAATGAAACATTCATTTGAATAATAATGCCTTCTCAAGTAGGTATTTAGCACTTGATATATTTACACTGGCAGTGGTAGATATGTGTCAAATGTCAAGTAAAGGATGGAAATATTTAGAAAGCTAACAAACAATTGTGAGCTGGTATCATTTAGGATGTACAGTGGTGTGTGGTTGATGGCTTTGCATAGCTGCAATAGTAATCATTTCATGCTCATTAACCTTCTTGGTTGCCAGTCACATAGTCTTAGTATGAGTTATACTTGCACTTCCATAACACAAAATACAGATGTGAGGTCATGTTTCAGTATTGCTTGCTATACTGTTCTTTGTTAATGCCAGTATTCCTCCATTGTGAACATGAAGGTATATTGATGTTTGTACTTCGTATAGCTAAGAAGTAGAATATTCACATATACTTAGTATAAACTTGGATGGTGATGATAATAAATAATGTGTGTACTTAAAGTAAATGAGGCTCCATAGACAAGAATCATGCTCAAAATGCTGACACTGTTGTCCCGGTCAATGGATCAGCGTACACTTGATTAACATTCTCAGCTTCCTAGGGATCATTCAACCCAACCTGCTTTGCCAGGCAGTAGAATGTTCACAGTCTCCATACTTCCGGGTTCCCAATTTTACTGCTGTGTGAACAGAGGCATATTCAAACAGCCTCCACATGTGTGCATGTGTTTCTGTGTAGGTCAGGATGAAGCCCAAGAAATTGGAAGGATTCGGACTCTGAAGAGTTGAACACACTGATGCTGTTACTGCTGATGTATTATTGGCAAACATTCCTATCAGCCTCTTTAACATTATTATATGCATGTATGTCCTCATCTGTACACACTACTGATAATTCAATCTTTCGGGTAATAATCACCAGTCTTCACCAGAACAATATATCTTAACTCTCATCTTATTTCATGACGTACTAACGGGATTGGTTGGTCAGGTTCGCTGACTTGGTTGACATGTCATTGTGTAGATCGATGCTCATGCTGTTGATCACTGGATTGTCTGGTCCAGATTTAATAATTTACAGACTGCTTCCATATATCTGTATGTGGCATTAAACAACTAACAAACAAACACTTTCATGACGTTATTGTTACAGAATTTAACCGGCAGTGTTAGGAGGAGTGTAGCTGTGCCTTACCTGTATGATTTCTTACATGACTGTTTAATGTTACTCCATCTATTCATTAATTTCAGAAATTCCCTTTTCTAGTCAGCAGACGTTGACATATACTATGTCTTAACCCTGTTAGTTTGACTGGTACTATGTACGCTGTTACTTGACTGGTTTCTACTGTATTTGTTGAGTGTTGATATGTGTTCATTGATAGCTGGTCTTGTTTAACAGGCAGGTCCTTAAGTGTCTTATCAAGCAGGTCCTTGAGTACCTTGTCAAAGAGGCAGGTCCTTGAGTTTTATATCAAACAGGGCCTTGATGTAGGCAGGTTGTGTGTGGAGACAGTCCTGTTTTTGGTGAGTTTCCCCTGGTTACATCCTTAACCCATCCCATAATCTTCAGTAATCCATGCTTGTCGTAAGAGGCGACTAACGGGATCGGCTGGTCATCGGTTCCCAGTTGCGCAGGTCGTTGCTCATGCTGTTGATCACTGGATTGTCTGGTCCAGACTCGATTATTTACATACCGTCACCGTAGAGCTGGAATATTGCTGAGTGTAGCGTAAAACTAAACTCACTCACTCACCCATAACAAATTACCAGGACCTTAAGTTACAGGATACAAGTATCCAGTCTCAGCTTGTGAAATTCAGTTTGTTGTATTTGTTAATTAATGCAAGGGGGATTTATTTGCAATGAATGTTTTTTGATAATGTTACTGTTGGCAGATCTCGCTTGGTTTTATGCTTCATGACGATTGTGGAATAAATGTTTCTTTCTTTTTCAAGTAGCCTATGTTACAAACCTAAACACATATTGGTGGGATGACTTTTGGAAACAATGTAATAATGAGGCTTGGTAGTCCATATATTAGTCGCATTAAGTTATAACCTGACACTTCTATCTCCAGGAATTTTCTACTGCTTTAGGATACCTTCCATACCTATAAAATGTGTTTAGAAATATTGTTATGTGATGAAGTTAGACTATGAAAATGCTTGATATGTGTTCAGGCATTTGAAGGATGGAAAGCACTGGTAAACAATGATAATAGTAAAATTTGTGTAAATTTGATGAATTCCTTTTAATTCTAACTTGGGGAAAAAATAAGATGAGTTATGTCATTCGTATTAGATATATAGAATGCTAATCCTTGCTAGCATGTCAAGTGTAGAAGGAAACACAGGGATATACTAACAAGTATAAAGATAACCTTAACTTGCATGTAAAAGAGGAGTACCTACAGATTCTGCTATGGGAAATGATGATGGCACAAAAGTCCTGAACAGTATTGGGAGTCATCTCTCTGCAATTTAGAACTGCTTTGTCTGACTTGCCTGTCCTGAAATGCTGATGATTACCACACACTGATGTGTATTTTGAACCACATATGGCGGTGCTTCCATTTCAGTTACCATGGTTACGCTACAAGTCTTGCTAAGACACTATTATTTTTATTTATTAAAATTAAATTTGTAAAAATTGAATATTAGATCATGTTCTTCTATGGTTATATATTTGCAATCTTTTGATTTCACACTTCTTGTAAGTTTATTAAATTTTGTATGTCGACCAGTTAGGGTTTGAAATAGGATCAAATGTTGTCATTAATATTTTCCTTTCTACAAAGTTGAAATTTTAAAGCGTGTATTCTATTGGGGTTAGTGTATTGAAATTGAGGGTGGTATATATGTTTGTTTGACCAGCAGTTTAGCAATCTCACCCTGAAACTTACAGTAATCCAGTTTGAAATGGTGTTTTGTTTAACTTACAGTGCAAGTTCAGCATTTTGACATGTTCGAGTCATTTTATTCAATTGTTATACATTATTTACAGATTTGTATCCAATACATGTATTTCTGTTTTCTATTTGGTGCTTTCATGTGTAATATTATCACTGATTTTATTAATCACCAGTTCATGTTTATTGTGAAGAATCCTTATATTTTATTCTTGAGGCTTTTTGGTGTGCAAAACACAATATTTTAGCATAAATATCTATACAATATGATTTCTAGTGCTTATGTATTTTAGTGATCAGTAATATGATTGTTCATTTACACCACCATGTTCAGACCTGTTTCTGTCATATATCCAAGAGAATATTCTAAACTTGAGTAGACTTTGAACAGTAGTTTATTTATAAGCGTGTTGCTCAAATACCAACCTTGCTCTTGATTGGTGAACTGTAAGGATTGGCAAACGAGACATATCAGTACATTTCATTGATCTTTACAAAAGAGGATGGGATAGCAGGATGAAGACAGCATGATAAGAGAACTGTGATGTGAAGTTGTATATTGTTTGTTGTATTAAGAACTCCAACCTTTATCCAGGACAGGCTTCCTTATCCTTGTCCAAGACTCTTCATGTTTTGTCCCAGTGTGCAATTGCCAGCATACCTTTTCCTTGTCCCAGCCTACCAGACACATTTGTGTGTCCTCCAAGGCTTCTGCCACATATTCTCACAGCTTGAATGCCATATCCTTGTTCCTTACTTTCATGTCCATTATTCCTTCCCAAACTCACTTTTGTGTATTTTTTCTGGCTCAGCTTTTCTCAAATTTTTGTCATGTCCTTGAACCACTCTCCTACCATAGTAATGTACTTGTCTCACCTTCGCTGATTTCTGGCCCAGCCAAAGTACTGTCCTTGCAAAATTCATGTCTATTTCCAATAACTATCAAATATGAATTTTCTTGTTACAGGTTCCAGAATAGATACCATCTTGTCAGTTTCTAAATGTGTCAAACCTTACTTTGGTATTGTCACTAATGTTTCTTTGTGATCATGTTTGTCATGATCTTGTCATTATTATATCAATTTTCTTTGTGGCAACTCACAGTCTGCATGTCATCTGATGTTGATCATGTGTCATTGTCCCAGAAAGATGGCGTTTTCTTGGTCTATTCTGACCATCAATGTCCTTGTAGGTCCTTGTCGCTGTTGATTGTCTAATCAGCTGCTAGAGTACTTATAATGCCTTCTACATAAACTCAAGTTTACAATGATATTTACTGTAGAATATATGTACAGTATGTACCGGTATGCTATATCTTGATGTACATATACTATATGAATGTAATATTTTATAATCATTTGAAGAGTAAATAGTTGCATTCCAATTTGTTTCTGTTTTGTTGTGGAGGTCATGGAGACCAACATGTGTTTCTGCTGGCTGCAAGACATATAGACAGCTTTAGCTTTGTACTCTGAATCATTGATAGAGTATCCTTGTTAGATCGCAGCATGTCAACTACCACTAGATCGGAAACTGGTAATACTTACTGAGGTGCAAATGAAACACAGCTTTTAAAACAGGTCGGAAATTGAATTGTCTTTTAAATTTCAGTGAATTAAACTAACTAGGGTGGCAGGTTGTTCACATACCACTGAGATCCACTTTTCGAGATTCTTAGACAGTGACAGTCACCGAAGGCTGCACCTAAAGCCCTTATGATTCTAACAAGTTCCCGTGAATCCCTTGGTCGTTCAGCGCCATTGTTCCACAATGATGTCAATACTGACGCAAGAGAACACCTGTAGGGTGCGCCATATAAAGATATTAAAAAGCTGTTCACCATCATTATCAATCTTTAAACACTTTCAGTCAATTAGTCTACAGTGCATCATGTGTGAACCAGGTGACCAGCAATATGTATTTGTGTCGTCTCAACTTTGTACTTAGACAATTCTTTAAAAGCTTGTTATTGACTGGGAGCAGAGACCATATAATATTATATGGTCTCTGCTGGCAGATGCTAAATAATTGAATCGGGACCCACAAACAGTATCTACTTTGCTTTGCATTTTTGTATTTCTGCCTCACTGCTTAGATGGTAAGTGACTGGAGAGGCGAGATATTGTGTCGATATAACTTCTTTATACTATTATATTGCTATAAAATACTAAAAATGCATTACACTTGATGACATACATCAGTAAGCATGTATGTTGATAGCCTTTCAATCTTAAGCAGTTTCGTTTTCCTTGCGTTGAAACATTCACTATCAGTATTTTCTTCATCAGTTGCCATTAGCTTACCAGAATCAATACAATACCACATTATACCATGCTTGTATATTTGGGAACAATAAAAATATTTAAAACATTTAAAAACAAAACACCACATTATTTGGTGTTTTGTTAACTGTTTAAAGCCACTTTCACCACAATTCCAGCAAAATGACATATGGTCTGTAAATAATCGAGTCTGGATCGGACAATCCAGTGATTGACATCAGCGAGCCCTTCCCCTCGATCCTGTTAGTGTCCTCTCGCAACAAGCATGGGTTCGAATTCTAACAATCCTGATCATTTGTGACAGCGTAGAGATTAACTTCAGTAAATATATCGAGAAGCTGTTCATCGTCACAACTAATTTGTAAACAGGGAACATATAATCAGACTGGCCCCTGCGTTGAACAGTTTCAGTCAAGTAGTCTGCATCACATCACTTAAAAACCAAGGATGCCTATTTGTGTCATCTCAACTTTGGACCTCAACGATTATTGTTATTAACAGAGATGATGAATAATTTAATCGGAATCCACAAAAAGTAGCTGCTTTGCCTTAACTGTTTCTGTTTATATCTTCCTCACTACTTAGATGTTAAGTGACGGGAGAGGCGTGATATTGTGTCGAGGACAACTTCGTTATTCTATTATATTCCAACTAGTATATAGAAAAATTGCAATATCTCAGAATCAAGAAATTGTCATCTCTTACAGGACGACCGTGTTTTATGTCTATGAAAGGAGAAACAGCATTGCTTCCGATACTCATATTTCGAGTTTCTGATAAACAAAAAGACAATTATACAAAGTAAACCAAGTCAATATTACCTGTCGAGAGAAAAGGGCATGTTTGAACAAGTTGAATTGGGAGTTAAAACTCAAAACCCCAATGACAATAATAATAATAATAATCAGAAACAATACACGTGCGCGTTGTTTTGGTGCAAGACTGAACAGTTTCTTTGAAACGTAATGTTTCACACTAAATGACAAACATCTATGCATATGGACTGAAAATCGATTCGATCTCAAGCTGGTGTCTTCTTGCCAGTGTCACTAGGACATTGTTACCAACTTGAAGTTTCTCATGACAGCATTCAGATCCAGCTGGACGAAAAAAACTAACTTCGAAAGAACAATACTACAGCTATCACCGACATGTACTTCTTCTCAAAATCCAGTCAGGATTCAGAAAGAGGGCGTTCAAGTGCAGACCAGAGCCCCGTTCCCCAAAGCGATCGTAGCACTACGACCGTCGTAAGTCTATGTTAAAGTATGGGAGTTACGATCACCTTAGTGCTACGACTGTCGTAAGTCTATGTTAAAGTGTCCGCGCTATGATCATCTTAGCTCTACGATCGCTTTGTGGAACGGTACCGGCATGTCAGTCTGGAATTGAAGCACAGAAAGTTGTATTCAACCAAAGGTTCATTTTTGGATTTGCTTTTTATAAGATTTTTGGTAAGTTTTTAGCCAATCTGTTGTCCTTGTTCCCATTTAATAATACTTGTCTTCTCTTCCCGGCAAATCTGTTATAAAATCTTATAAAAGGTCCAATATATTATCGTTGTACTATGTTTCTGGCCCAAATATTGTTTTTGCACCAATGTAATGCTGTGATATCTTTATGGCCAAACAATTGTCCTTATCCCAATGTACTTGGCATGCCAGTATCAGCATTTCAAGTTTCAGTCGCTGCTGCCTTTCTGAAACAAAACATCACGGACCGCGTTTATGGCGAATGTGGGTACGACCAGACCTTTGTGCGCATGTCATCATCCGGGCTCACGCTGTGTCACCTTGGAGACGCTCAGCTCAACCATCTTCCTTGACTGTATGCACATTTGCCGGATTGACGTCTTCTGTGCAGCTAACGGTTTAGTTGGCGAGAGTTGCTTGTTGTTTCATATTATAGACGATGACGACGGTACGGGAAATATTTTCAAGCGAATGTAGATTTATAATTGAGAGAAACATTTATGCTTTACCTTACGAGGACCATAGGTCCAAGTGACCTTATCCTCCCAATGTCTTCCAATTTACTGAGTGATCGTTTTTTCTTTGCTTCTGCATTGTGGGGCTATTAGTTTCGCAATAAATATCGGTTTGTGGCGTAATAAGTGTTTTTTTGTTTCTATCTGACTGGCATTATGTACAATTATTGTTGCGTACATTTTACTGGAATCTAACCCATCTATATGTACAAGAAAAACAAGCTTTATGGATTTCAACTTCAACTTTGAATAACACGACGTTTCGGAGTGTATGCTTGCGCCTTCATGAGGTGATATACAGCATACACTCCGAAACGTCGTGTTATTCACAATAAAGAAGTTGAAATCCATAAAGCTTGCTTTTTTATGCATTCCACTTCTAAATGCTCTTCAAAGATTTCATCTATATGTAGCTTGGAGAGTAAGCAATTACGCTAATGATAAACCACAATGTGGACTAGAAGGTCCCTCTCCAGTTCTTTACGTTTAAGCTTTTAAGTCCGTTTCCGGAGTTTAAGGGACAAACAACACAGAAAGGTGCTGTTATTAACAAAATATAATATCTTTGGGATAAGATATAAATAATCTATAAGCCCAAAAATAACTTTCTACTACTAAACATTTTAAAACACATTTTACCTAAGGAAAACATAGCGGCATTATAATTAAGCAGGGTATTTATGTCAGTGGTTTGGCTGTCATTAAAAAAGGTAGGCAGCTCTGTTTTGCGTATATCTTCAGTGGAGAAGAAAATGGGTTTCATCTTCAACACAGTTCGAACAGACTTTCCAAAATCGTAGAATTGATGGGATTGGTGGGTTACTATAGCGGCCCGTTTCTACCTCAAGCTTCAAGGAACCACATCTTGAGGATGCTGGTATGCTTCTTTAGTAACGTGGAAGTTGTACATATGGCTCAGTACGTAATGCTGACTTGAAGAGTTTATACATTGTAAGCTTTGGCATCGACTCAGTTCCTTTAATCAGTTTTGTTGGTCTATCTCTATGAAGTTGGGGATAACTTGGTTCGAGACCTAGGATGGTAACCTACAGGCAGGAGTGAGCATATCAGGGCATCTATGGCGTTTAAAAATAGTATGTATCTTCTTCTATGATATTCCACATTGGAGTGACCAGTTGTGTACCTTATACACCAGTCTATCTTCCGACACACGTCGCAGTCTACTCAACAGGCGTGCTGTTTCTGTGTACAGTCTGAGCTGGGGATCTAACCATTCCATATCTGCACGTACGGCTAAATTGCAGGTATTTCTTGGCACTCCAAGAAAGATCAGACAAGCCCTGCTCTGTACTGTGTATACTTCCTGTTGTTTACTTTTTGCCCCATAAGCCAGAGCAATAAGACAACACTGGTTGGACTAAACTTGAATATAATCTTGTAAAAACGTAAAAATGCATAACTCCCAGGGAATAGAATTTGTGAGTTAAGAAGCCCAATGCTCTCGAAGCTGATTTAACAAGTTCTTTCACGGCGTAGGTCACAGTTACAGTGCATCCAAAATCCAAGGTAACGGTATCTGTCGACGTAGTCCAGTATTGTGTCCCCGCAGAAATAAATCCCGCTATGTTGACGCCCGCCATTTCCTCTAAAATGAACATTTGTCTTCTTTGCGTTTACAGATATTCTCCATTTGCGTGTCCTCGTGCCGAGAGTGTCGAGCAAAATCTGTCAGGTTTATGCATCCTGACTTAACAGTACTATATTGTCAGCTTATAAAAGCACGGCAACAATGATGTCGCCAATCTGAATTCCACAGTTGTTCCCCTTGAGTTAATTAGCTAGATCGTTTATGTAAATTGCAAACAGAGTAGGAGAGAGCGTACAACCTTGTGTCACGCCATTATTAACAGGGAATATATCTGTTTCGTACTCGATGATTTGGACAGTGCAGAGGACGTCGTCATACAGAGATTTCACAGCTTGAAGAATGTTCCCAGATATACCATTTTCCATAAGTTTGAACCAAAGTAAATGCCCGAAGGCCTTCTTAAAATCAATAAAACAAGCGAATTTAGATGTTTTCATATTTTCACTGTTATTAACAATGCTATATAAACTGTAAACATGGTCAAGGCAAGACCGTCCTTTTCAAAATCCGTTTTGTTCATCAACAAGCAGGTTCTGTGACTCTAGGTACACACATAACCTCTTTATAACATCACTATGGTGGTAAATTAAAAATATTCTGTGACAGTACAAATTCTGAGTCAGAGTAATAGAAGAGCAGTATATATAATTCAGTGTTCCATCTGTATTGATATGACCCACTGCAGGGAGCAAACCTAACGAGTAGTTATATTAGATCATAGATATACCTGAAGCTTAAGTCCAAGTTACCTTGTTTAGATCTTACCTACCCGAGCAGAAGAATGTCCGATCCATATGCATCAAGAAACAGATCCGCAAGGAGAGCACACGTCTTTGTTTCACCGCCAAATTTGCGGATAAGATACCTAAGTTTATTTTTAAATTTAAATTTCCCTATTGAAAGCTCTTTGTTTGTTTTAGGCATTTTAACTATTTGATGTTGCCAATTTCTTAATCGATATCAATTCAAGTTTACACATTTACATCAGGCAGTGAGAGCACATCTGAAGGGTTTCCAGAAAAAAGTCTGCTTCAACATACACTGCCAGTGTTTCACAAAAATGCCAATAGTGATACAATGGATATTGAACAATTAAAATTGCATCAATATGTGCAGTGTGTATTTAAACTGCTCCTAAGAACATATCTGTCCCGTCGTCTATAAAGATTAATTTTCAAAAATGGATTTTCTTTTCGTTGTCCTTGTTTCCTGTTTTTTGTTTCTTGGCATTCAGTATCATAATATTATTGAGCCAGTGTTATATTTCGACTGAATTTCAACACAAGATACATTTACACGATGTTCCAGATCAGGATTTCATCTTGAACAGGTGGTTCTTTGGGATTGGCTGCATTGTCGATCGGTTCTGTCTCTTGCTGCTATTTTGCATCTTTCTTAGACGAGCGATGCTAATATACAGTAAACTACGTTTACATCGAATACGCTCATAACGAACTGTGGTTCCATTGATTTCTGATGTTATTGAGAGGTGAAGGAAATGCACTTTGAATGGACTGCAAAAGTAAAAAGTCTAAATTTAAAATATCCCGAAAATGGAACATATGTGTTGGGCCTAACTGTAAACTCTCTTTGTTATTATGCACGTTTTACTGCGTGATAATCATCATAGGATATTATTTATATAGCGCACATATCCACGCACTAGTACATGCTCAAGGAGCTGTTATTTCCCTCTATCACTGGATGTCAATCTCAACGGCACACCATATCATCAATCTCAACTCCCTGGGGATCATACAACTCTTGCAGCCACTAGGCGCACCAAGTTATGGCGGCTTTCCGATCCTTACGAGGTACCCATTCACATCTGGGTGGACTGAGACAGTCACAGTACTTTGTCCAAGTTTTACAGCACGTTGCTGTACCCACAACTAGGTGTTTGCACGTATTCATGTGGACACCATCAGGTCATTTACCAACGGATTCGTGGGTTGTTTTAAGAGCACAGGGTTGTGTACTGTGTGATCAATTGCTTCGTCTATATCAAAGACGTAAGTACGTCCTTGGTCGATATTAATTTGAGACAACAAACACACAGTATGAAATACAACGCTATGACGGTTCTGTTTCAGACATTGCCCTGGTTGTTCATGAGGACTTAAGTGACTCGGTGTCAAACCTTCCGAGTAGTTGAAGGTGTGGTGAATGAAAAATTATTTCTTTCAAAGAACTGTGTCACTGTTTTTTTCAAAGTTGCTAGTCGCAGCGAACGATGAAGTGTTTCGTGTTTTCTGTGGTCACAGTGTCTCAGAGAAAGGGCAATGATGATTTACAATTACGACTATGATGAGGTCAAGCTAAAATTAATCATAATTTTGGTTGTTGTTGACTCAAGATGACTTAATTTCGCAGTTGGTATACGATGACATGTAACAACCAAGTCAGCGAGCCTGACCACCCGATCCGGTTAGCTGCCTCTTACAACATGCATGGGTTGCCGAAGACCAATTCTAACCCTGATCCTTACAGGCTCATAACACAGGTAACAGTCTGCATGTCCGCAACGTATTAGTCTGACATCACTAATGTTAGGTTCTTTTGTTGGTGGTTGTTTAACGCCGAGCTCAGCAATATGCCAGCTATATGGCAGCGGTCTGTAAATAATCGAGTCTGAACCAGACAATCCAGTGATCAACATCATGAGCATAGACTTACGCAATTGGGATACGATGACATGTGTCAACCAAGTCAGCGAGCCTGATCACCCGATCCAGTTAGTGACCTCTTACGACAAGCATGGGTTGCTGAAGACCAATTCTAACCCGGATATTCACGGGTCACTGGTATCGGTGAGAGCGGCGTAAAGCTAAACTCACTCACTCACTCAGTATACATGCCCCTAATATCAGTAGCAAAGGACCCAGTAGCATCAGTAGCAAAGTCTGCTGGTTACAGGTATATGCAATCTAACAGTGTTGACCATCGTCCTGATAAGGTAATAGGCACAGACCAAGTAAAACCACCTCCACAATTCACATGTGTCTCGGTCGTCAGGGAGACCTTACCGTTTGCCTCATAATGATACAACAAGAAGATGAAATTCAAGATTTCGAAGGGATTGTCTGGCTTCTCGTTTCCTCTCACTGGGCGGCGGGGTAGCTTAGTAGTTAAAGCGTTCGCTCTTCACGTCAAAGACCCGGGTTCGATTCCAAACATGAGTACATTGTGTGAAGCCGCCGGTGTCCACCGCCGTGATATTGCTGGAATATTGCTAAAAGCGGCGTAAAACTAAATTCACTCACTCACTAGGAATCGGCCGAACAGCTGACCAATGCAGGCTTGACCAGTGATCTCCTTACACAACCTATGAATTGTTTGTCTACACCAGAGCAAATGTTTGCAACTGCCTACAACCGAGACGGCCAGGCATACACTGCACGCGACACACAGTATATACATAATATATTGCGCAAAGCACTTTATTTTCTGTAAACTATAAGTGACATTCCTAAAACAAAGCAAAGGCAAACATCCATTTTGAACAACAGAGAACGTGTAAAAAAAGTAAAAGAAGAAATTTGAATAAGATACAAAAATATCAACATCAGCACTATGCCACCAAGGACATCACATTCAACCGTGATGTTGTAAACAAGCCCTTGGTCCTTGTGAGGGGAGGGCGGTGGGTAGCCTAGTGGTTAAAGCGTTCGCTCGTCACGCCGAGGGCCCGGGTTCGATTCCCCACATGGGTGCAATGTGTGAAGCCCATTTCAGGTGAAAGTGGCGTAAAACCATATTTACTCACTCACCCACTCCTTGTAAGGTGAAAAATACAATAATAATAATAGGCCATTTATATAGCGCCTTTCCACGTCACAGGGATTTGCTCAAAGCGCTTCCTGAGCTCAAGTTAAAACTATATACAGTTGGTAGGTACGGATGATTGGAAGTCACTTGTAGCGGAGAAATAGATGAGTCTTTAGTCCTGTTTTGAATGTACTTAGGGAAGGAGATGATTTTAACTCGATAGGGAGAGAGTTCCACAGAGAAGCTGCTGCATATGAAAAAGTTCTTGAGCCAAATGATTTGAGATTGTAGCAATAAATACAAATATATGCTTTCTTCCCCTGAACAGTCCCAAGAGCAAGGTCCACATCTACATCAGCTTTAAAATGTTTGCGGGGATGTTATCACCCTTGAAGTTAAGAAACAAAGAGCAATTCTTGTCAACAAAATCGAAAGCTGCACAAAAGACGTCAATCCTGCAGACGTACATACATTCAGATATGGTGTCTGAGGTGAGCGTCTCCAGGTGACCCAGTGTGAGCCCGGATGATGACATGCGCACTGACGTCTCGTCGTACCCACAGGCGCCATAAAGGCTTTCTTTGACAGAGACAGCAGCAACTGAAAATCAAAGTATTTATACAGACATGCGAAATATAAATACAAAAGTACAAATACAAATGTACAAGATTCATTCACTAGAAAGATCAAACAAGATCAAGTTTCATGCCGAATACATTGTTTCAGTTGCTACATACATACATACTACGCGCTGTGGTAATCAGAGAATCGGAACTGCAAGAACCCCGGGGTTGCTTACTGACGTTGTCTCGTCACATGGAAGGTCATTTTCTACTGCTCGTACGCGTACAATGTGCAAAACCCATTTTCTCCCCTTCGTGAGGGTGCTGGAATATTTCTGAGATAATAGTAAAAAACACTCATTCATTTAATTAGAAACCCGAAACCCGAGTTACAAACCGAAATACTACATATATTCCACTTCCAAGTCCACCCCATTGTACCCATGTGGGAAAGCGAGCCTGGGACTTCGGACTGACGAGCGGACAAGCTACACCACCGCCCCTCAAATGCTTGCCACAAAAGGCGACTATGCTTGTCGTAAGAGGCGACTAACGGGATCGGCTGGTCAGGCTCACTGACTTGGTTGACACATGTCATCTGTTCCCAATTGCGCAGGTCGATGCTCATGCTGTTGATCACTGGGTTGTCTGGTCCAGATTGGATTATTTACAGACCGCCGCCATATAGCTGGAATATTGCTGAGTGCGAAGTAAAAATAAACTCACTCACTCACTGTTTACGTGTACTCTCGCCCTTTCAACTTCATTTGAGGGGCGGTGGGGTAGCTTGTCCGCTCGTCAGTCCGAAGTCCCAGGCTCGATTTCCCACATGGTTACAATGTGTGAAGCCCATTCCTGGTGTCCCCAACCGTGATTTGCGGGTATATTGCTAGTTCCTTACTTTATTTGGAGTTTACAACTTACTGGTCCATGTTGCGTTGAATCCCCGGAAACGGATAGATTCATCGCTGGTGAACTTCAGGCGGTAGTAGTTGGAAGGCCTCATGACGTACCAAGACTCCTGACCTGTCAGAGTCACAATGGGACTGCCAGCGGCGTTGAACACCTACAAACGGATACTGGTACACCACACGTGTAGGCTGGGGCATATATATTGAACAGCATTAACAGAGCAACACATACATATGCATTTTACGGTCTTTGAGTTATGTATGTGCGTGTGTTCATCTCAATTGGGTATCGTAATTTTCTTTTGACTAACCAAATAAATTATACCCACCTCACTCATTTTTAATTACATGTGATTGTAAAAGTACAATAAAATTTAAATGTTCGTTTACGTGTTTGTTATTTATATTTGATCTATAATACGAGAAACAATAAGAAAGACTGCACGTTGCCAAGTTCATGTGCTGAAATAGAACCTCTCAGTATACCTCAGTTATTTTATCTATCCCCAGTAACCTCCATCTTTAGCACATGGGTCTGTTTACTCCAAATTTTAGTAGGTTTGGTGACAGGAACTAATTCACCGGTACGCAAGCTAATTTGACATTTTTGTATGCACGCATGTAAGATGAAGTTTATTGACTATTTACAAAAATTCAAGCGTACTTGTACGAAATAGACTTAATAGGAATTGAGTTTTCACATAAATATTTGCGTAATTTACGCAGATACGCAGCTTCTCTATACCTCTGCAGTCATTAGCTTTGGTTATATATACTCTCCCAAAAAGAAACGCATCATGAAAATAGCAATTTCATGTAGCAATGAATT
>VKKT01000861.1:110615-121411 GCA_008038995.1 Haliotis laevigata
TGTGACCCAATTGATAGTGGGATATCTTCACGGACATGCTATTGTTTGTGACCCAATATAATAGTGTGCTATCTTCACGGACATGCTATTGTTTGTGACCCAATATAATAGTATGATATCTTCACGGACATGCTAGTGTTTGTGACCCAATATAATACAGTGTGATATCTTCACGGACATGCTAGTGTTTGTGACCCAATATAATAGTGTGATATCTTCTCGGACATGCTATTGTTTGTGACCCAATATAATACAGTGTGATATCTTCTCGGTCATGCTATTGTTTGTGACCCAATATAATACAGTGTGATATCTTCTCGGACATGCTATTGTTTGTGACTCAATATAATAGTGTGCTGTCTTCACGGACATGCTAGTGTTTGTGACCCAATATAATAGTGTCATATCTTTTCGGACATGCTATTGTTTGTGACCCAATTGATAGTGGGATATCTTCACGGACATGCTATTGTTTGTGACCCAATATAATGCAGTGTGATATCTTCTCGGACATGCTACTGTTTGTGACCAATTATAATAGTGGGATATCTTCACGGACATGCTATTGTTTGTTACCCATTATAATAGTGGGATATCTTTTGGGCCAAACTATTGTTTTTGACGCAAAATAATAGTGTGCCATTTTTTGGGTTATACTATTATTTTTGACGCAGTATAATACTGATATCCTTTGGGTCATATTATTGTTTTTGACGCAGTATAATACTGTGATATCTTTTGGGTCATACTATTTTTTGACGCAGTATAATACTGTGATATCTTCCCGGCCATACTATGTTTTTTGACGCAGTATAATACTGATATCCTTTGGGTCATATTATTGATTTTTTGACGCAGTTTAATACTGTGATATCTTCCCGGCCATACTATGTTTTTTGACACAGTATAGTACTGTCTTGTCTTTTGGGTCATACTATTTTTGACGCAGTATAATACTGTGATTTCTTTTTGCTCACTATTGATTGTGACCCAGTATAATACCGTCGTATCTTTTCGGGTATACAGATGCATTCGCCCCAATATAATACAGTGTTGTCTTCCCGACCAAGCTATTGGTCTTTTGCAAATATATTGCTGTTGTATGCTTCCGACCATACTATTGTTTCCTTCCATATAATTGTGTGATATCTTTCGGGTCATACCATTGTTTTGGGGCTGATAGCTAAGATATTGGTACCAGCTGAGATATACTTTATTTCCTTCATTGCCACAAAGAGCAGAACAACACAAAATACAATATAATCAGTCAGTCATAAAGCTGGGGTGTTCAAGGATATTGCAGATATAAACATCTTGATATTGCTATAATAAGTGAATGAGTGAGTGAGTTTAGTTTTACGCCGCACTCAGCAATATTCCAGCTATATGGCGGCGGTCTGTAAATACCAGACCAGACAATCCAGTGATCAACAGCATGAGCATCGATCAACACAATTGTGATACGATGACATGTGTCAACCAATTCAGCGAGCCTGACCATCCGATCCGTTAGTCGCCATTTACGACAAGCTGGAGATCAATTCTAGCTCGGATCTTGAAAGATTTGTCATGCTAGATATTTTCACAACAGATGCTAATTTTACTATAATCTACTTTTCATAGCATATGAGCAGTCAAACAGTTCATGTATTGCAGTCAGGGTAGACCGATACACGTAGTCGTGTTCTTTTCCGAATCGTACTATACCTTTTAACCTAATTTACTTTCGAGTCTTTGGTGAATGTTATGACTCAAATCAAACATAAATATGTAGGAGTGAGTGAGTGAGTGAGTTTAGTTTTACGCCGCACTCAGCAATATCCCAGCTATATGGCGGCGATCTGTAAATAATCGAGTCTGGACCAGACAATCAAGGGATCAACAGCATGAACATCGATCTACACAATTGCGATATGTGACATTTGTCAACCAAGTCAGAGAGTCTGACCACCCGATCCCGTTAGTCGCCTCTTACGTAAGCATGGGTTATTGAAGACCAATTCTAACACGGATCTTCACGGGTACTTTATGTAGGAAGAAAATATAACTCTTTGGTTTGTTGAACCCAGCTGAGCACGGTTATGGTGATGACAATACCAGAAGCATAATTGGGTCGAAACGGGATTCGAACTCACAATCATATGTTTCCGACGTGCGTCAAAGAACACAACTCCTTAGACGACTTGGCCACGGCACCATATACCTATACATGCTTCAATCATGAGCTTTATTTCTATAGTTGTGCTTTTCCTATTAGGAATGTGGCGAGAACAGAACCGGAACATATGGGACAGTTACCTCCCCTCTTTACCCAGATAAATACCAGAACGACCAAAACTGCACCTACATCATCGACGCTGGAACTACGTTGATCCGCCTTGTGTTCGTGGACTTTAAGGTTGAGAAAGCCTATGACGCAGTCGAGGTATGTACCCAAACTCTAGCGAATCAATATAAATACAAAACAGGAATGCAGCACCCATTATAGATAAACGTCACCTGAATAATAGAGCTCAGGGTAAGCGTAGATCAAATAACTAACATCAAGGTCCAGTATCCATAAATATAAGCGGATATGTGAAGTTAGAAGAGAGGGTATTGGTAGCAAAGATAGAAATGTCGAACATAGTAAAAACTACACTAATGTTTAGTGGAATAAATAAATAACATTTATGAGATGGTTCGTATCGGTGAGCTGATTAGCCTTGATTAGGTTCATATTACTATATCTCAAAACTGCTACTTTTACTCGGAGGGAATATGCGCAAGTACAATCAATGACTCTACATTCTAAAGCAACAAATCGTTGGCGATTAGAAGATAGCGTTTAATACAGTACACATTCCCTGCTGCGAGTGGCACTTACCACGCATAAATGACTTGAATTACGATTAAGTATAACTCTCTCTCTCTCTTACACACACACGCACGCACGCGCGCGCGCACACACACACACATTGTTCGTGATTTACCTAAGGGCGGAACTTGACACAATTATATTTTGAATGAATGATTTAATGTAGAACTTACAACGGCAGAACAAAATAGAGGGAAGGTACAAATTCAGTAGCAGTGGAATCGGAATGGCGGTAGAGAATGAAATATCAGAAGTAAGGACGATAATGTCCAGAACAAAAGATTAAAGGAAACATAATTGAATTGTTTGTAAATAATTTAGACCATAAAACTTAGATACGAGTTTTAACACCAACAGAAAGTGGGACGCTACCTATTTCACCATAAAGCATATACAATGGGATTCTTTTCTTTACAGGTAATAATTTTCTCATAAAATATACGTAAATTTCAATTTGTTTTAAATTAACATATCCCCAAATTTCACAACCGTACAACAAGATTGGTTTCACCATTGAATCAAAGAGAAATAATTGACATTGTATTGATGAGTTTAACACTCGACGTCTGCGTATAACAAAATACATGGCTTTAGTAGCCTGTTGACAGAAATTTGATATAGATAAGTTGAAAGAAATTTTTCTAACAACAATAACTCCAATATATTCATACACAATAACAGTTTTCCTTAGGTTCAACTAAGTTCATGATTGAACTATCCAATTGGGACATTCCAATTTATATATGGGTGTTGCTCTTATTAATCCCTAGTCCAGTGTCTGACAATTGGGATGTCTAACTGATGGGATGTCTAACTAATGGGAGTAATAACAGTGGTCACCTGGCAGCAACCGTGGTCAAACTTCCAAAACTGGAATATCCGGGCTGAAAATATGATCTTCCCACAATGTCTGTGTTTATGTAAAGTAAGATGAGAGAGGCATAAGCTTCTCCCTCTTGTATAATCCTACACACTGTTGTTTACAATACTGGATAGATCTGTACTGTTCCAGTAGATCCCCGACCACACTCGAATACTTACTTCCCTTTCACTAAATCTTCACAATGTCAAGCATTTGAGATTAAGCGTGTCCTAAATTTCCCAAACTGCTATGTAGATTTTACTCGCCGTGTGGGTGTTTTTTCGTAGAAATGATATTTTGAGTGTGGCTGTATGGCGGTCGATTCGAACCACTCGAACCATCAGGTGTCATAATTGGATGTTTCAGCTTCATTGGTCCAACGTTTTCTGAGGAGATGGCGTTTTTATTGCGAGAGAAGGCATTTTGAGAGTGCCGAGGAAAAAGGCTTCCCTTTAATTAAAGCTTCACAATGTTGACATTGTATACCGCAACATGTCAAGAAGATTGATTAGCACATCAAACTACATAGTTCACGCTATCGTTTTCATGATCAATATTCTTTTAGTTGATAATAATGTAATCTCATTGTCGAATATATACCGAGGGAAATAAATTAGGGAGCACCATTTCATGGCGCTGTTCGTTTATTTATTCTCAGATTTCCTCCAACAGCGCTATTGAAAGCGGGTGATGAAAACTGGTAAGCTTGAATTTTCCAGTGTTCCTTTACTTGTTTCCGTCAGTATGTTCAGACTACCACACATACGGTGTACATGTTTGTAGGTATACGATGCCTATGGAAGCCTGCTTGCCTTTCTGGATGGTGGGAAATCTGGGTACGTCATGCAGCCTTCCAACTATTACCGCCTGCAATTCACCAGCGATAGTATCATCACGAAACGGGGATTCAACGCCACTTGGACCAGTAAGCTCATAGTCACTCATGAGTTATGCTTGAGTGTATATTTACTATTTAGACCCACCGATTCAACATGGCATAATATTTGTGATATGAGTTTCGAAAAATTGTAAAATAACTGTCCATATAATCTTATAAATACATGTATTTATAAATGACATGTTTGTGCAAACATTTTTACTTTCAGTCGCTGCTGCCTTTCTGAAACAAAACATCACGAACCGCGTTTATGGCGAATGTGGGTACGACCAGACCTTTGTGCGCATGTCATCATCCGGGCTCACGCTGTGTCACCTTGGAGACGCTCAGCTCAACCATCTTCCTTGACTGTATGCACATTTGCCGGATTGACGTCTTCTGTGCAGCAATCGGTTTTGTTGGCGAGACTTGCGCGTTGTTTCATAACATAGAGGGTGACGACGGTCCGGCAAGTATTTTCAAGCGAATGTAAATTTAGACCTGATGAGGAGTGGTAGGGGGAGACAATAGTTTGCTCCTTTATTTCTTTTGTAACTTTACGAAGACCAACGGTTCTTTTTTAACCCCAGGAGGACGTAAGAACCGGGTGACATTATCATCTCAATCTCGTCTACTTTACTGCTTGATCTTTTTTAGCTTTGCTTTTGTATTTATTCAGAATAAATGTGAGTTAGAGGCGTGACAACTGCTGGTTACGTATATGGATGGTCCAGAAATAGTTGCACTGTTGAGCGGCCTGTGAGTGCCAGGAAAAGATGAAGAAATGATGTTTCTCCTGAATACACACATAACAATAAAATATTATGCAGAGAGTCACGCTGTTACAGAGCTTTTGAATTTGAACACAATCCACAGTTGAAATGTTGCCTTAGGGAAATTATTCGGAATTGTGCAGAATCCCCCGACAATTGTTATTTAGGGGGTACGCAGCCTGGAGAGTGAGCTATTACGCTAATGATACAAGTTCATGTACAACGGCAAAGGTTATTTTACGTTTGTTGTAGTTGAATCAGATAACGAGAACTTAAGTTTTGTTCGGTTCATATACTGATGTTTCGTTTTTTGTCTCTCCTGTAAACACCTTATCATTATTTCGCATTCCACTAAACATAAACCTTTCATACAGATTTCTTCACTTTTTATTTCCCCAAGTATAGCATTATTGTCCGTTTTGCTACTCGACAGTAAGTATTTCAAAGACAGTTGCAAGTATTGTTTTTCGGGTACACACAATATTCTTTCATGTATTCAGCAGCACTAAGAAGAACATTTACACATATTTCGAGGTCAGAATTATGTTTAAAATTTAAGAGATCGATAAGCTCGTTGCAAGTTGACATAGTTAGATGTCGAATGAACACGCCACGTTTACATGGATTTCTATTACCCCTGTGTCTTGGCCACTTATACATACTATAGATCCAGAGATACAAACATATCGGAACATGTTTTGCCTCAATTCTGTGTACCTACAAATGGATTAACAATAACTGTGAACATTAACTCAACCAATGAAATAATCGATTATAGTACATCCTTGTAATATGTCGTACCATGGCTCGGTATATATATACTAGGGCTGCGCAATATAACCGGTTTACCTGTATCTACCGGTTCAGACATGGAAACGATACGTATTGCGATACGCTGATCGAAAACCGGTATTTTGACATGCATTCGGAAAACTTCGTAACACTCGGAAATCTTCGAAAATTTCCGTTTTTTGAATTGTTCCTTTCCTTGTTTCATTTGTGCCAAACATTATTTATATTTATATTTTGCCATGATTAAAAGTTTTCCTAAAGCCTAATCAAGCATTGTGATTTTGTTGTGTTTTTGCTTTACAAAGCAGGCATTAACTCGATTATAACTATTTTTTTTGTTAAAAATAATTCTTGCAATATATTGCAATACATATCGCAATACATGCTTTCGCATCGCAATATATCGCAATACGAAAATTCCCGGCAATACCCACCCCTAAAATATACCAAATATCGAATAAAGAACTATATCATTGATCTGCTATATTAGTAAAACCACCCTCTTTGTTGCCATTTGCCAAGCCATTAAAGATACATAACCATTTGTGAAACGCAGTTCCAATAGCTTGCGAGCAAAAGTGTTCACAAAACTCTCACACGGCTCTTTAATTTCTTCTTCTTCTGGAACAGATGGTTCTGGAAAGAATTATCCGGAAAGGCTGCATTGTTGAAGCTCGATTTAACAGTTCTCTCTCTGGCGGCCGTTTTCAATTTTCTCTTGAAGCCGACGGATCATACTACATAATTCTATTTATTCCTAAATTTCTCTGAAGGAATTTGTAAACGTTTGTCCAATGTACGTGATCAAGTCTATGTTGCAACATAAACATATTTTTCAAACATGAAATACCATTAATTTCTGGTTTGCAAACTGTATTGAATGTTTTGAATGTGTTCAACATGATCACAAAAGCAGGTAAGGAAACCATGGTTACAGCGATATGACTATTCTTATTTCGTTGTACGCATTTCGACTAAAAGACATACAGCAAGAGGTCGGAACCAGTTCGTAATATACGTCAGTTGGTTTAAAACGTGTAAGTCATAAATGCAGTTTACTGTATTGACATAAAGATTCGAAAAAAAACCCTACAGAATAAAACCTGGCACTAAAAGCAAAATAAACACAATTTAGAAACTATTATTCACTTATTTATTCTCTCAGTCCAGTGTACGTGTTCACAAAAAGTGTTCACAGAACTCAGTGTCACTTTCTCTTTCTTCTTCTGGAACCGAGGGTTCTGGAAAGGATTATCTGGAGAGGCTGCATGGTTAATATCATTCACTCAGTTGTGTGGATATATTTTGTGAGCTGTTTACCTACCAGTTGTGAGTGAGTGAGTGAGTTAAGATTTATAGTCACATCGGCAATATTTCAGCCATAGCGTGACTTTAACAAATTACAAATTCGTAATAAATGTAATGAAATCATAAAAACCTGTCGACGAAGGACAGTAAAATAACTAGATTATCACAGATATAGAATTAAAACTAGCATGTAACTGTAAAATTAAACAAATTTCATGAACAATACAGTATATAAAAACGGGCTAGAGATTACGAGTAACTGAAAGGTAGATCGCCATACTAGGGACCATGGGGACTTACAGTACCTTTAACCAAAAAGTTGTGTCATAACTGAGATGATCCCTGTTCCCCTATCATTTGCTATCACCAAATACCTGTAAAAAACAAGTGGTGGACTAGTTAAAAGATATTCCCGTATTAGAGAAAATACATTCAGTGGCAGATTATTTTCTCCCGTCGTGTTTTATTGTCCGCTTTACACGATTTCCCATTTTCAAGCATTTGAGATTAAGCGTGTCCTAAATCTCCCAAACTGCTATGTAGATTTTATTCGCCGTGTGGGTGTGTTTTGGTAGAAATTATATTTTGAGTGTGGCTGATTTGGCGGTCGATTCGAACCACTTCAACAAATTCAGATGTCATCATTGGATGTTTCAGCTTCATTGATGCATAGTTTTCTGAGAAGATTGTGTTTATATTGCGAGAGAAGCCATTTTGAGATATATCATATTAGTACCATAATTTTAAGTGCCAAGGTAAAAAGGTCTAAACACGGGACAGGTATGTTGAGCCCCACAGTAAACACGTCGTTGCTGTGCATTTAACTTTTTACTGTGGGTGATAAATAGCATGATCAATATCAGTTTGATGTTTTTGCTTGTTTATCTTATAGTGTGAGAATGCCTCACGGAACGTTTGCAACTCTTGAATTAATAATATATAATTTAAAGGGTTAATAAGTGACATTTCAGTCACGATTCTTAACATTTTAAAATTTATTTACCTTCTATATTAATTAGTTAGTTCAATAGCTTTATATTTATGCAAGTTATATAAAATCAGATCGGCAGAGATCTAACACGGTGGTTATGTGACCTAAATATACTTTATCTTACAATTGGACCATGGACCACGTGGCCCGGATTACGAAATATACTTGATTGATTGATTTTCCCACAACCATCTCCCTACAGTTGTGATGGAATCGCTGAAGCTGTCAAATATAGAAGCAAAACAGGAAACCTTGTGAAAAAATCAATCTTTATTTACATTAGTGAAAAAGTCATAGGCATAAAGCAGTTGTTATCCAACATGTTGTTACTATTATAGGACTAATAATATGTACACAGTGTATCTCACACATTACCATACACTGTGACATTTGGAATGTTGGAATATACGCCTACAAATCCTTTACCAGCATATAGATGTACCTTCTCTACTCTGTCATCATTTTCTAGATCCCATACATCAGCACCATAGGACAGATAGAACTGATACTAATGTCGAAGATCTTTACAAAAGGTCAAAACTAATGTTTCCACGGAATTTTAAGGTTTGTAAAATACCAGTTAGGATCTGTACATGTCTTGCTTGCAATGCAGCTTCTTTACCATGCTTTGACCAGGTTAGTCTAACCAGGAACAACACGAGCGAACCCATGTATCAGCCTGTCTGCGTGTCCAAAACCTGTTATTCACTTGATGTTAAATAATCAATTCCCAGTAGCAAAGTACCTAGAATGTACAACCTAATAGAGTTGACCATCGTCTTGATAAGGCAATAGACCCAGAACAGCTAGAACCACCTCCGCAGTTCACATGAGCCTTGTGCAGGCGTCAACGTGAACTTACAGTTGGCCTCAGGTAATGATACAGCATGAAGTTGCAATTCGATTTCCAAGGGTCTCTCAATTTCTCAAGGCGCCGGGAAACCAGCTGAAAATGCAGACTTGACCTGTGATCTCCATAAACCAACCATTGGTTCTTTGCCTAATGTAGAGTATTAAGTGCTACTGGCCAGGGGCGGGATCGCCGGGCACACACTGCATACTGGGAATTCATTGGTGCAAGCTTTGCACCATGCGATACATGATTCGTTTGTCTTAGTATCGATTCATATTTTCATTTTTTGTTAAATACAAATAGGACATTATTAAAAGTGAACTTTTATCTTGTAATTTTCTTATACAGAACATAAAATTTGACTAGACGCGGTGAGTGTGGTTGATGGATACTTGGCTCATACACAGTTTTCTCTAGTAATCTAGTAATCTAGTTCCCTCTTGTAATCTAGTTCCCTATAGTCCCCTCTAGTAATCTAGTTCCCTCTAGTCCCCTCTAGTAATCTAGTCCCCTCTAGTAATCTAGTTCCCTCTAGTAATCTAGTCCCCTCTAGTCCCCTCTAGTAATCTAGTTCCCTCTAGTCCCCTAGTTCCCTCTAGTAATCTAGTTCCCTCTAGTCCCCTCTAGTAATCTAGTTCCCTCTAGTAATCTAGTTCCCTCTAGTAATATCTACCAAAATATTTGGTGACTGGTGAGCTATGGTATGAGCTTGCCACTTAGGTAATGGCTGCTTGTTACGCGGAAAATATCTGAAATGTATCGTGATACGTATCGTATCGTGACCTCAGTATTGAGATACCTGTATCGTACCTGTATTGTGACACCACACTGCACACTTAGTCGATATGGTGATATCTAGCATAATGTGCTCAATTTCCCGAAAACTGCATGTGACACAATTAAACAACATCTAAAGCAAACATGAGTGTAGCCTTGTGCTTAAAGCGTTCGGTCTTCTCACCGAAGACCCGGGTTCGATTCCCCACATGTGTGAAGCCATTTCTGATGTCCCCCGCCGTGATATTGCTGGTATATTTCTAAAAGCAGCGTAAAACCATACTCCGTCAATCCGTCCGAAGCAAACATTAATTTTCAACTGCAAAGTGCGTGTAAAAATCAGTTGCACAAAAAGTAATTTATATTTGATGATAACAAAATATCAACATCAGCACTATGTCCTCAGGCGCAAGCATGATGGTAAAACATAAATTGTTTTCTTCCCATATACAAACCCAACAGTATGGTCCTAATCTATATTAACACCGAAACATTTGCAGGGATGTTGTCACCGTTGAAGTAACAGCCACCATCTTATATATGGTCTACGTGAATTGAAATAAGAAAATAAATAAAAGATAATTATTTTGTCTTCCCATTTCCAGCCCCAAGGGGCTGCTAAGAAAATATGAAAAATCCTGTTGTAAAAGGGAAACGCTCGAAATAGTAACTTCCTACAAATGCCTTGGTGTTCAATTATCAAGCT
>VKKT01000861.1:126331-139317 GCA_008038995.1 Haliotis laevigata
CAAACATTTCCAAATCCATAACGGTTTGAAATATTTTTCACATTCATTGCCCAACATTGGCGTCTGTTCTCTGCAATGCTATATTGATACTCATATGCTTTTTTCAAGAGGACATTATCATCTAGGGAGATCAATCAAGTCCAATATTTAATAATTTTACAATACATATTTATCTTTAATGAGTGTCTACCAAGTTCAACACGGGCACAGTTATTTGGGGTATTTCTTGGAAGACAAAGAACTTGTTTACAAAATGTGTCGTGAATATTCAAAACGTTAGGTGATGTGTGAAAGCCCGATACTTCACTGCCATATAGCAGAATTGGTAGAAATTTTCACATCAAATATTTGAAACAAGACATGTATAGGTAAGTTAGAAAAGTTACGTATTGAGGATCTAAGTATAGA
Organism: Haliotis laevigata; assembly: GCA_008038995.1. Taxonomy (NCBI): domain Eukaryota; kingdom Metazoa; phylum Mollusca; class Gastropoda; order Lepetellida; family Haliotidae; genus Haliotis; species Haliotis laevigata. The sequence goes on from VKKT01000861.1 coordinate 126,740, forward strand.
TAGAACTTTCCATGCCTGGTGCATCATTACAGCCCTATTAATTATATAGCTTAATATATTCTTACACATATATGGCTTAGTGTGCTGAATAAGATCATGTTTTTACTGCTAAACATCCTTGTTAAATTATCTTAATTAATGTTGTATAAATGCTGTATAAAAGTCATTATCCATAACTTTGGATCAATCCATTGCTTAATAAAGGTAACAGTGCAGTGTACTTGAGTGCAACCAACCATAACATTTGTTGTGTTAACGTGTCTGCCAAATGGGACGTCTATTTGCCCTTGTAGATTTCCATTATGATTTGCACACATTATGTTTTGCTCACAGTATACACCACCATCTGTGTAATTGTATTATTGTTATGGAGCGGCACTGACATGCATGTTTATGCTTGTTTGCCAATCCCGTCATGAACACTTGAAGAATATATGTTTAAACTATACATTAAAATATCCATAGTATTAATATGTAATCTTTATATTAGGCTATGAGGAATACACAATATAGTCAAGATTGATTTTGCTTTTACTTTTTTATATTTTTAAAAATTATCATTATTTTTGCTACAGTCGAAAATATTTACCTTTATTTTGCTGAGTACAGGTCCGTGGTTGTGGTCTCTAGGTATTTTAGAAATTATGTCATTAGAGTTGAGACAGTTGAGACTGTGGATCTGTATGCAGCCTTTCTGCATGCATTTTCACGAGATCCATTCTCCCCTTTTCCTGTTTTTCACTATGAACCTATAACCATTTACACAAAGGTATCTCCCACCACCAGTCTAAGTTAACTTCGGCTCAGTATTATTCGTTACACTGCTATACTGAGTCTAACAGAACCTAGTAGAAACCTAACACTGAACACTTAATTAATGAATGAAACAATGAGAAGACCCTTTTAACACTCAAGACCACCTTCCTCTTTAAGACCACCTTGCAAAAACAACACTTCAATGTCTTAATTAATCCTCTCAAACCCAATTTCTTGAATACCCTTCTCAAGACCAACCTCCAACTCAAGACTAACTTCCTACTCAGACCACCTTAAGAAAACATAATTTGGGGCTTTTGTCTCATTTGTTATTTTTGCTATGGGGCTTTTGTCCGAGGGGATTTTGTCTATGGGGCTTTTGTCCCGTGGGGGGTTTGTCTGTCAATCGCATAGAAATGCACATAAATAATCTTGAATTTCAATCTTTTGTAAATTCTCTTATGTGCATCAACATATTTGTCATGCGAAAATTGGTGTGTATTTAATTATGTGTGATTGAACAACCCTGTTTACTGAGATAGGAATAGGAACATTGACCTTTCTCAAGACATGCACATATTAGTCTGTAAAAGACATTGACGTTTATGTGTATATGCTCTTGAAAACCTTGTTTGGCACGATGTGCCTTTCAATTTAGCAATTGTGTGCATGTTTATATTGTATTTCAATTTTGAACATTTGGTTTAAACATATTTTATTCTCAGAGAATCTGGTTTGGTAAACAAGCAAATCATTGCTTTTATTAATACCTCACCGGTACATATATAGTATAACAGAATACACAAGAACTGGCTACACAAAAACGACAAATTAAGTCCTATCATAAGTTGTAGCATTCTGATGAGGGGTATGCGGGGTTTTATGCGTCCCGTTTTATCCACCGAGCCAAATTGTCGCTGACGCCTTCGGCTAGCTGGATCGAACGTGACGAATAAATCCCCGTAAACCCCTCATCACAATAGCACACAGAATTTACCTTAACGAATGTTTAAATCTTTCTTCTTGTTAATATAGCATCAAAACCAGCTGAAATTCAATCATATATTTTACTAACATGGTATTGACTAGTCGATTTGAACCACTGCTTCACGGTTCACTGACTGCCGTGGATGCATGTTTTTTCCACGGGATGGGGTAAATGATTTATTCTCCCTGACGATTTGTACTACAACACCCATGCAGTGTACGACGTGCACCCGGCATACATGGTCATTTCTTCAAGGTCACATGAATCAATCAGAGATAGAGATACATGAGGTAAGATAAATGTGCATTGTACGTGCTTAGGAACCTTAGGACTCCTTTCTAACATTTATCCAAAATTTGATGTTATAGTCTTCCTTGAAACTTGGTGTGAAAGTGAAAGTGTGACAGTCCTGCCTACCTATGTACACTATCATAATCTAAGATGTAAAGATCCAAAGGCAATTAGAAACTCAGGTGGAATATTGATCATGATTAGAAATAAGCTGCAGCAGTACCAATCACATGGATTAAAACCACAATGCCATATGAGCCGGTCATCTATTTCGGTGCTGTTTACTACTCGCAAGAAGGCAGTAGTCATCATTCATACCTTAGAACAGGACATATCTCAGTTCAGATTAGACTCTCCGGACTGTGAGGTAATAGTACAAGGCGACTTCAATGCGCGGACTGGGGACGGCAGTATTGCATCCGACTACATCATGCAAATAGCAAAAGGCACCACTTCAAGATCTGCCTAACATATCTGCCAAGTTTTACTGAAAGATGTTAAGAAGTTTTTGAGCTGTGCTCCGGAAACGAAACCTACCCCTCCCTTTGAGACTAAGTCCGAATCGTTTCCATGGAAACCGAGAAAAATCTGCAAATAGCAAATGGCACCACTTTGGGATCTGCCTAACATATCTGCTAAGTTTTGCAGAAAGATATTAAGACGTTTCCCGTTGTGCTCCGGGAAGAAAACCTACCCCTCCTTTTTGAGACTGTCCGAATCGTTTCCATGAAAACCGAGAAAAATAAAAATGCCAAAAAGATGTAAAGAGTAAAAGTCGTCGCTTTGGGATCTGCCTCACATATCTGCCAAGTTTTGTTGAAAGATATTAAGAAGTTTTCGCATTGTGCTCCGGAAACGAAACCCACCCCTCCCTTTTGAGACCGAATCGATTCCATGGAAACCAAGAAAATAATAAATCACAAATACATGTATTTGTAAATAGCAAAAGGCAGCACTTTAGGCTCTGTTTGATATATCTACCAAGTTTTGCAGAAAAATACTGAACAGTTTCTGAGTTATGCTCCGGAAACAAAGCCCACCCCTCACTTTAAGACTAAGTCCAAAACGTTTCCATGGACACCGAGAAAAATAAAAATGACAAACATCTGTACATAGCAAAAGGCACCACGTTAGGTTCTGTTTGATATATCTACCAATTTTTGTTGAAACATATCGAACTGTCTTGGAGTTATGCTCCGGAAACAAAATGATTACGGACGGACGGACGGACAGACTGACGAGGCGACGACTAAAATCAGTAAGGCGGGGTAAGCGAGCCAAGGGAGACAACTGGTTTGACAATGAATGCCTAAATACACGCGCTGTTGCACGTAGATCTCTCAGGGCTCTGCAGGGACACAGTTGTGAAGTGAACAGACTCAACTATAAGCTCTCTGTCAATCATTACAAGAACTTATGTAAAGTGAAATCCAGTAATTCACTGAACTTACTTATTGATAAACTACAAAACGCATTATACTGTAAGGATGGTAAATTGTTCTGGTCCTGTGTCAAGAGAAGGGTAGCTGTCAGTAATGGGCCAAATGTTATTTCGCCCATGGGCGAGATTGTTTAAATAACTCTCTAAATTAGTCGAAATAAGTCCAAACAATTTAATTTTTTTGTCATGATACTTATAAACAGACACTCATTCATTTACAAACTCAACAACATGGAAAAACATGTATTTTGAGTAAAAGTAAATATTCTCGCCCATGGGCGAGATTTATAATATCGCCGTAAATCAGCCGAATTAAGTCAAAATGAGTTGAATTTTGCGTCATGATACTTATAAACATACTTTGATTCACTTGCAACCTCTAAAACATGGAAAAACATGTATTTTGAGTAAAAGTAAATATTCTCGCCCATGGGTCAAAATGTTTTTCGCCCATCGGCGAGATGTTTGAATAACGCTCTAAATTAGCCGAATTAAGTCAAAATGATTTGAGCTTAAATTTTGAGTTTTCGAAAATCTTTTTTCATTTTTGCACCCTTAGCATATATTCATAACAACTGCATGTTTAATTTTGTCGAATCCATTGTCAGAAAGTGTCCACAGTGAGGAGAGTTTCTGGACTTTAGTGAGTCCAGAATTATATTGTGACGTGTTAATACCATTTTACCTGGTCTTGAATAATGAACTCAAGCACATATACCACGGAGCCAATCTTTCTGGCTTTCATATTAGGCTGTACAATATTAATGTTGAGGCACAATCTATACTGTACATTTACACAATGTAATACACGTCATCCATTTGAACTTGTAACATGCAAGTTGTTGCAAAGACGGATACGGGATGAGGATAAATGTAAACTGGATATAAACTGGAATAAAAGTGTTTTAGCTTAGTTTGAATTATGAATATTTATACCACAGAGCCAATCTGAGTGGTCATCATTGCATTCAGACGGTTGGATAGCATAATAAAGCGTTCGGTCGTCATACCGCAGACCCGGGTTCGATTCCCCACATGGGTACAATGTGTGAAGCCCATTTCTGGTGTCCCCCCACCGTGATATTGCTGGAATATTGCTAAAAGCGTAAAACCATACTCACTCACTCACTCACTCAGATCAGACAGAACCAGAGTAAAATTGAGGCACATACAATTATATACTGTGATATACGTACTGATAAAATACGAATGATTCCCGATCCTTTTAAAACCTGTATGCAGTGTCATGCTGTTTTCAAAAAACATGTCACAAATCCGTTTTGTTTTCATTAGTATTTTTGCACCTACCTGACGAGTGATGTTTATCATCATATAAAGGCAGATGTGAGACATGAAGGATGTTATAAACGTTGATCTCATTTTCTCCTCAACAGACAACTGGAGTGTCTTGGCTTCCAGATTGGTTTGACAACCAGTCTAAAAATGATCAGCTCAGAATGAACTCCCTCTATGCATGAACAATTTGTTCATGTCATTCAGTGTGATGTATTATGTTAAGTGACTGATAAGTATGGTTATGAATTATGCATCCTTACTCTTAGGTCTGTGTAATTTCTATCATTCCCCAGTGCCAATGTTTGTCTGATAAGTGCAGGACAACAAGTGCAGGACTGAAAGGCAGTGAAAAACAACAGTTTTAACTTCTTTGAGTGGCATTTAGAAGCTCAGGAACAATTGGTCCCTGCCTGGCGCTGGCATTAATGGGTACAACAAGGCCTGGTCGGCTCGGAGTCAGTATAATGTGTCTAATTGAGGTATTCATGCTTCACTGCGGCTAGGTATCTCAGTGGGCTAGCACTATAAAACCAGCTTACGTCTGGGCTAGTACAAGCAGCCGCACATACACATACACACGCATGCACGTCGTCATACGAGCGAAATATTCTCAAGTGCGACGTAAAACCTAATTTCACCTCACCTCACCTGTACACAGTGTCTCAATGGTCTGCCCGTGTTTAACTGTTAAACAGGAGCAGGCTCAGTGGGCACAGTAGGCCAGCACAATAAAATCCACCTCAGTCAGGAACAATTATTTTATGGATAGACAACTTCTTTATTGCAATGGATGCGACGTAGATGCTAACACCGTTGGCTCAACGCTTGCTTGATAACCTCCGGCTCGGGGAATATAACCTTACTCGGGACTGATAAAACCCCGTATTTTCTTCGACACGATGTGATAACTTATACTATGATCACAGATGGCAGTGTTTAAAGCTCCCCAAATTCCAGCCAGACAGCCGGACTGGTAACTTAAAAAAGTTACCAGTCCGGATACAAACTTGCCTGTCCGGTTTTTAACAATAATAAACTGTGACTGCCATTTCCATCTCGCTCAAGCTGTATTCACTGTTTGTAGGCATCGCAATGAACAACATACATGTAACACTAACAGGCAATGCACCGTGTTTAGGTAAACTAAAAGTACATGTGTTGTGATTGGTTATCGTAACATGAGCTGTCCAATCGTAAGTAGTTTAACACAATTTATCTACCAGGCCACTGGACAGGCTACTTTTGAAGTTTGACCGTCCGAGATGGAAATAGACCGTTCCGGACGGTCGGGCAGGCGGGAATTTTAAACGCTGCATATGGACATAATTGTTCCACGCTGTGGTCAGAACAAGCAAGGTTATCTTATGCTGCAGGTTGTCATAATGTTTGATCACAAATGGACATAATTGTTCCAAGCTATATAGAACATACTTTATGGATAACAACTAGAAAGTTTGTTCTATATTGTACTTCCCAACTTCTAAAATGCCACTCAAAGAAGTTGTTCCAAGCTGTGGTCAGAAAAAGCAAGGATATCTTATGCTGCAGTTTGTCATAAGGTTTGATCACAGATGGACATAATTGTTCCAAGCTGTGGTCAGAAAAAACAAGGGTATCTTATGCTGCAGGTTGTCATAATTTTGTTTTTGTCGCATATGACATGTACATGTATGTTGTAACAAAGACCATCATGAATTGGACATTTAATTTACAGAGAATAAAACTTCTTGCTGTGGTACAAGAGTTGTTATGTCTTCCTCATATGTTTAGTTATCTTGGATAGTTACCTCAATATATTTACTGACTTTTGGACCCATAATACATAATGATTGAGTATTTTATATATGGTAGTTTAGATCATCAACTGAGAAGGTTAGTGGCTGTATCCTCAAATGAGGTTAAAGTACCGTTAAAATATTGAACTTCTGAGAGGGTACGTAAGTCCCAAAAGTTATATATAAACATTTTAGAACGTAGTGTTTTTGTGATATTAATTTTGGCTATATTTTCCTACAATCGACAGCTGCTGAAGGATGGTGTAAATCCAGCTAGGGTCCATGCAGGTAGCAAAGGCACTGTAAGTCCCCATGGTCCCTAGTATGGTGTCCTACCTTCAGTTGTTGGCGATCTATAGCCCATTTCTATATTGTGTTGTCACTTAACAGTTTACTGTTATATTTTGTCCCTAACTAGTTTTAAATAAAATGTGATGTACTAGTTGTTGTACTGTCCTTTGACGACAGGATTTTGTTACCTTTAAATATACTTAATACTTTTTATTGTTGTATTAGGTTCTCTCGTCACAATATGGCTGAAATATTGCCGATGTGACGCTAAATTTTGACTCACTCACTCACTCACTCATAATGATTGATGTCCCGAGTGTAGAGAAAAAAGGTTTCTTTGGAATAAATTCAAGCAATCGTGATCATTAGCAGCAACGTTTCAAATAGCTTATTTGAGGGTAAAACAACATTCACCGTCACTGAATCAGTTTGTAAACAGTTTCAAGTAGTCTACATTGCATAACTTGTGGTTGGTTGGCTAGTTGGTTGTTGTTTTACGCCGCACTCAGCAATATTCCATCTATATGGCGGCGGTCTGTAAATAATCTGCTAGCTCTGCGATGTCTGGTCGATCTGAACCCTGTTGTCATCGTTGGTTTCAATTAAATGTAAACATCAACGTCATGTTTTGTACAATACGTTCCACTGACATACAATAGTAAGTGAGTGAGTTTAGCAATATTCCAGCTATATGACGGCGGTTTGTAAATAATCGAGTCTGGACCAGACCATCAACAGCATGAGCATTAGTCGCCTCTTACGACAAGCATGAGTTGCTGAAGACTAATTCTAACCCGGATCTTCACGGGTCTGAAAATATTAGTACTGTTTTTTTACACACACGTGAAATATAACATGATCATTTACTGAACCAAAACTCCTCTGCAACATATTACAAGTAATTACGTGATGAGTCTTACTACGCTGTGAACTGCTAGACTTACAGAAGGGATATATACTTCTCGTACAGTCGCACTAGACATCGTTCTGTGCGGAGTTTGTTTTCCCCGACAGTCACAGTTTTTCGGTCGCATTTTCTATGCTTTAGCCCCTCTATTCGTCTTGGACATGTCTTCGGCGGAGCGTAATTCCTTGCTGCCGTCGAAGGTACGTATCAGTTAAATCTGTGTATGCTCCCGACTCCGAGTGGTCTGTGCTCGTCCCCTGCACGAAGGGCAAAATTTAGGCCGATCAAAAAGACCAGAGTATCGATCAATTTCTGGGGTGTATCCTCGCCGAGTATACCCTTCTCCCACAGAATATCTTCTTGTTCTTCACTAATAACCTCGGCCTGTCTGCTATTGATGCCGACACCCTGAGCAAAGAGAGACTTCATTTTGGCATCCAGGACATCTTAATCCAAAATATATAGATTCATCAAACAACTTTACGTGGGCACCATTTCTTCTCAAATATTACTGGAGAGATGTCACTTTTTCATAAAGTGCGTTCCACCTATATTCCCCTCTGTTTATATTTCTGACCTTAGTAATAAACACACTGAGCGTTCTATTCAGATCGCGTTCGTTTTCAGCTAACTTCAGTATGTCAGGAGCCTGTACCTTACTTTTCAGACGTTTTTTTTGTTTCATCGCTCCAATCGTTGAATAGATGTACTGCCCACAAACTCTTTTTCTATACTGAATGAGCGGAGTCACAGAGAGATTTCAGTTGAGAATCTGTAAGAGGGGTTCCAAGTCGAAGGTTTTCTGTTTCATTCTTACTGTTTTCTTCAGAAGAGACTTTAGTGTTGACTGAACTGGTTGAAGGATTTGCAGAAAACGCCTTTAGATCAGAATGATCTCTTAGTTTCTCTTCAGCAAGAAACAGTTCCTTATCTGAGGAGGTAATTTCTCTGTTTGTAGATACAGTATCACAACATTAAGATCTCCAACAATTAAGAGCTGATTAGCTATGTTTTGCGTTGTTTAACAAAGATTCAAATTATTCATTGACCTCAATCAAATAAGACATTTTCGGAAAAAATTGTTTTGCGTTATAATCTGGATCCATATTCTTTGCAAACAGCCAATAAGTACAAATGAACTCGAAGTAAGCCATGTACGGAACGCGTCATTATTTTTATATGAGGTCGTGCAGCGAGTGGCGAATACACTTATATATAGTGTAGATTAATTGGCACGTGCTGACTATATTTTAAGTTGGAGAAAGTCTTCCAACTCGCGACATATATCGGCGGGGGACACCAGAAATGGACTTCACACATTGTACCTGTGTGGGAAATCGAACCCTGGTCTTCGGCGTGACGAGCGAACTCTTTAACCACAAGGCTACCCCTCCGCGTACATTGTCTGACTAATCTAGAACTGGAACTTTGTTTTAACGCCTGATAACGTACTGTCGGCGCCTTTGATCTTTTAGTTAAGCCAGTGATGCTTGTTTTGGTTAGTTTTTATAATTGATTTTCTGTAACAGTTCATTAGAAACCCACACAGAGAATATCGGAAACACGTTGCACATTTCATAAACACTCGTACATAACAGACATCAGTCCTGAAAAAAAGGTAAAAGTTGTATAGTGTATGGATGACAAGTTCTTTCCAATATTTTGCCACGTTTCGGTAAGCTTGGTAACACAGCAGAACACTGAAGTTGTCATCAATAAACTATATTGAGTTTCCCGTCACAACTTCTAAAGTGACACTCAAAAATCTTAAGGAGAAAAAGGCAAAGATAATTGTGTATCCAAATGTTTAATTATTTACCATCTTCCTGCTAGTAACAAAAGGCGTTGAAGCAAAAAGTTGAGATCACATAGATGTATATTCTTGGTAACATGGTTCACAAGTCATGCGACTTTTCCCAAATATTTACTTAAGCTAATTGCTAGGTTGTTACCAATGATCAAGATTGCTTGAATTATCCCAAGAGACCTATTTTCTACACTCGGGACATCAGTCATTATGTATTTTGGGTCCAAAACTCAGTAAATTTATTGAAGTAGCTATCCAAGATAACAAACACATGAGCATGACATAATACTTCTTGTACCACAGCAAGATGTTCTATTCTATGTACATCAAATTTCCAGTTCATGATGGTCTTTGTTACAACATGGACAAATTATGCCCATATGTGAGGAAACCAACTTCATGACAACCTGCAGCATAAGCTACCCTTGCATTTTCTGACCACAGCTTGGAACAATGATGTCCATATGTAACCAAAACAACATTATGACAACCTGCAGCAAAATATACCCTTTCTTTTTCTGACCACAGCTTGGAACAATTATGTCCATGTGTGACAAAAACAACATTATATGATAGCCTGCAGCATAAGATATCCTTGCCTTTTCTGACCACAGCTTGGAACAATTATGTCCATTTGTGACCAATGGGTGAGTGAGATAAAATTTTACATCGCTTCGGCAATATTACAGCCATATAACGATGAAAACAAGGTAATCAATTTTAAAAATCTGTCGACAAAGGACAGTAAAACTAACTAGACTATCATATATATATATATATATATATATAGTTAAAACTAGTAATGAAAACTAAATACTTTAACTACAGAGGACGATACAGCATAAAAACAGGCTATAGATCGCCAACAACCATAGGTAGATCACCATACCAGCGACCATGGTCACTTACAGTTCTTTTGCTACCTGCATGGACCCTAGTTGCATTTACATCATCCCTCCATGTGTGACCAAAACAGCATTATGACAACCTGCAGCATAAGATACCCTTGTTTTTTTTTACCACAGCTTGGAACAATTATGTCCATTTGTTTTCGGACTTTCTCGTACACTTGAAGTACACATTTTGCAATACGTCACACTGTATTGACGTCACTACGCCATCTTTGTCTGCCCCCACCTAATCAACGTACCCTTGGCAACCGACGACTCGATGTAAAGTCTCCTTCAGTAAACTACTCTGTAGCACCCCGGTTCCTGGTTTGTAGTACTTGACTCGGCTAACATCAACTTTTTTCAACGGATAAATGTCTCAGCTCGAATCACAATTAAACCACCACACGGCACTGTTCGCTGACTGGGTCTATGTCCACAGTCCCACAATGCATCAGTGGAATGTTGCGTGACTAGTCAACTTTATCTGGATTTACTGTTCAAACCTTATATTGGTAGTAGAAGTGCAAGCATCCTCGTACTTTCACCATAATTGTTTATTCAGTGCAATGTTGTGCTTGACTGTAATGATTTTTCCATCACAAAGGGATCAATGTTTCTAATCATCTTCTATAAAGGACCATTTAATAAAATTGGTTCTCGTTTAATCATTGTTTTTTAAATAAAATTGAAGATCCGGGTTAGAATTGGTCTTCAGTAACCCATGCTTATTGTAAGAGGCGACTAACGGCATCGGGTGATCAGACTTGCTGACTTGGTTGACACATATCGTATCAAATATGGGTAGATCGATGCTCATGCTGTTGATTACTGGATTGTCTGGGCCAAACGCGATTATTTACAGACCGCTGAATATTGCTGAATATTTGAACAACAAACCAACCAACCTCATATATCCGTTCATTTCAGATAAATGCCTCATAATGCATACAATCGCTAGTGGCACACGAGCAGTCTCCACGTGGTCAGGGCTGATCCCACAATCTGTGTTAAAATTGTTCCAAACTAGAGTCTATAATCACAACTAGACAATCATGATGTGGCAACAAAGCCCTAAGAAATTGTTTTCATTGCGAATTTTTGTCATTTGAAATATTCACTTATAGGAAGCACGGAAGTTTATAAATGTCGTAAATTCACATTTTGATCATTTTAGAAAAACAGCTTGCAGGAAACAGATTATTATATGCCATTGTTATATACTTACAGGATGTGAAATACATTATTTTAAATAATCACTGTATAGGAAGCACACAAGTTTATAAATGTCGTAATTTCACATTTTGTTCATTTTAGAAAAACAACTTGTAGGAAACAGATTATTATATGCCATTGTTATATACTTACAGGATGTGAAATACATTGCATCTTGCTTTCTTAATTCCTTGTATACTTTGTCCAGTGTGGCGGTTCCCGGATCTTGCCAACCCAGTTGGACTGACTGACTGAGTTTGGTTTTACGCCGCTTTTAGCAATATTCCAACAACATCAAGGCGGGCAACCCAGTTGGAAATGATGCGAGTCTTTGTATGCGCAAGTGTACTTTGACATAACCTATTGTAGTTAGTAAGAAGAACGAATCACGTGACACTTGAAAATAGAGTTTGGGATTACCACATTTCAACGAATGAAAGGAGTAAAACAATGCAAGCAGTAGTATATAGAATTGCGGTACGAGATCACTTTTGACAAAAGCCTCTGTAAAGCTTTATTTATGAAATAAAGCTTTTAACAGGCCCTAATCTCTTTCCGCTAGTATGTATACCACTTTTGAAATCCCACAAGCTCACCCAGCCAGCTTCCTAGTCACTATGACGCAAGCCAACACTTCCTGGTCACTCGGCTATGTTGTTTCATATCAATAACCTATATAATGTTGATCTCGACGAACAATTTAATGTGAATCTCCTATGATTTCTTTGGTTTTCGTAATGAAGGCTTGTTGGGCTTGTTGTATCCCTTGTTCTATGTACTTTTTTTTCTCGTCTTCGCTGATGACAGTGCTGTTACGAGACTTGGTTCGAATCTCTTGTTTCATTCTGTGATATTTTGTGAGTTCAGAGAGAACCAAACGAAACTCATCCTCTGAGATTTTACTGTCCGTGAGTGCGGTGG
>VKKT01000862.1:26745-38326 GCA_008038995.1 Haliotis laevigata
ATCAGAGTCATGTGAACCAATCAAAACTGGACATTCTTACAAAGTTACTTGAGGCTGGATAAATAATTATATCACTGTGCAGTGTATATTCAGATGCAAAAGTAACTGATCATGCTCTGACTAAGCATATCATTTTCCCTTCGAGGCAGATTTAAGGTGCAAGTGTTTTGTGTTAAAATAGATAAAATAAGCCCTCTTTGAGCTTTCGACTGATGCAGATATTTATTAAAATCTGAATTTAAGCAACAGAACCGAATTCTTGGATCTCTGTGTAGTCAGCTTACGGAAAAAAGTCATGTAATTGATGTATCCGGTTGTAACCATCCCTTTCCTTCTTTCATCCATCACCCCGCCACCCTCCATCCTCTATCCCCAACCCCATAAGCCCTATTCCGAAGGTATATGAGGAAAAGAAAAAATTGTAAATCATGCCTGTCTTTGAGCTGCATTACAAGTCTTCCTGGCAATAGCACATAATCCTGTGTACATACTGTACCGACTTGTCTGGTTCCTAAACAACAACTTGTTGCATGCATGTGTTGCGCCACTTCGTTAGTCACCTCTGCAACAACAGCCTATATCTTGCGAAGACTCTGTAGCCAGGTCACTGCAAACTCTCAGTACACTCTCTGTGAGAAGGACTGCTTTTGAAGTCTGGCTATTTTAATGTAATATTGTGTTTGTAGACACTCTGAAGATGGGAGGTCTTTCCCAGTTTAATATGTGAGATGAGGGCAAGCATGTCGACTGGCTGCTGTCTAGACGAAGCAGTGTCTGGCACAGCACTCACATCAACCTGTCTCCTACAAGACCAGGAATCTCTTCTCAAGTGAAGGGAAGGGCACAAATTGCGAAAACATATTTGAAAGAAAAAATGCATTCATGGATGACATATGGTATATGAGTTTAATATGTTCACATATTTGATGTCGTTATCTGTCTCAGGTAAACCAATACATTTCTTTTTATTGCCGAAATTATTGGAAAGCAACAGGCAATTGCTAACCAAATTCTCGCGAAAATATCATAGAATAGTAATTCCATGGACCACCACTTGTGTCTACAAGCTGTCAGTATCACTATCATTTAGAATGTAATGACAACAACAAGCTGTAACTAACATCCTGAACATTGCTGACGTTATCACACACATCTGCAAATACTATTTTATGCGTAGAAGAAAATAATTTATTTTGATCAGGAGCAATCGCCTTAGACTAACAACTAGTCTCTGAAATGAACATATTTTACTGAAAAAAGTTCATAGTAAAATAAAATATATATAATGAAAAGGAGCCCTGAGATTTTCTTCATTTTCAGAAGCTGAGGAAATCTAGACTTGCCACATTTTCTAGACTTGCGTGGGCTTTCTTGGATATATTTGCTTCAGGGTCTGTACGACAGACTACAATAGCCTGTGTATGCCGAATAAATCCATGAAATGTTTTTATGTTTATTTTATGTCAGTATCAGTATCATTCTAAAATGAAATTGATTGTTTTGTTGTGCTCAGTCAAGATTTATTAATCGGATAAGAATTCCTGTATACAGATTTTGGAAATAATGATGGCTTTTATGCAGCTTTAACAGAATTTTTGAAATATTCGTCTTCTTAAATTACTAATTTCTTTGAACTACATTTTAGTTCAGACCCAAGTGCAAGCCATGTGCTGTAAACAAGTATATGGAAATTATTATGGCGAGGCACTAACATTACCCGTGGAGGCAACTGAAATAACACAACATGCAATTATAAGTATTGTGAGAAACCACTTCCTAGCAGTCTCCCGGGTTTTTTAACGCTAAGCTCATATGCCAGGCTTGGCGTGAATTTAGCTCATCGAGTCTTGCACGCCATCACCAAGTGGCATTCTGTGGCCCAGTGGAACTTATTTATGTAGTGCACCCAATCCCTTTGTAGACTGACTGTGTAGACCCTGCCATCTGTCTGCTTGTAATCACAGCCAGATGCACTGTTTTGTCTACCTTGTCTCCTGGGTTATCAAGTTCAATGAAATCTCAACAAATAATCCTCTTTGCTGCTGAGCAACAGATCTTTGAGGAACATTAACTGAAATCTTGTAGAGAGCTGTTTGGTTGATGAAGCCGCTTCGGACAATCTTTCCGATACCTGTTGTGATTTGGAACATGTGTATGTCCTATTTTATGACTGATAGACATTTGAAGTTGGCTCGGGCAGTGGGGTAGCCTACTTGTTAAAGTGTTAGCTTTTCAAGAGTTGGGTCGATTCCACGCATGGGTACAATTTGCGAAGTCCCTTTCTGATGTCCCCCACAAAGATATTGCTGGAATATTGCTGAAAGTGACGTAAAACGATAGTCACTCGCTTGAGGGAGATGATTGGATTCATATGTGTTGAGAAAAAAAGCACTTAATCACCTAGTTTCATCACATATTCATAGGAGTTCAAAAAGGGGAATTGATCACTACATCCAATTAGTTTTTGTTTTGCCGATTTCTTGTATAATTTGGAGGATGGAACTATGTATTTCAGATTTTAGGAAGTGACATATCAATAATAGTGCTGTCCCTATCATGTATCTTTTAAAGTTTATTAAAGTTTTGTGTCAATCAGTATTCGTAAATGGGACTTTGATCCCAACCCATGTTTGAATCACTGCTCGTTGTCTGATCCTCAAGAACTTCATGTAATATAATTTTATGTCCCTGTAGATGTGATGTCATTTTCAGTGTCCTCAAGTTTCGAGTTCAGATTACCATCCTCAATTTGTGCCAGGGTCTTCTTTTCTGTGCAAGTTATAGTATAAGGACTGTTAAAACAGTGTTATTGGCTGAGCTTGCTCATGTTGCAAGCTCACATACAGTGATACTAGATTTAGGTATATGACTAGACTAACACTTCGTCTCTGAATGTAATTTGGACAGAAACCAATTCCTTTAAACTTGAAAAGAAGCCCAGTTGAGAGGTAGATTCAGGACCTGTTGAAATCTAGACTTGCTTCATTTAAGGCTTTAATATTGTTGAAAGGTCTGTATGGTAGGGAAAATAACGTGGTTCAGGGACTGTCAGTCTGACTGGTATTGGACAAGTTTCAGATGCATTTAGGGCTTAGCTATTTGCTTTGTCTTTACAAAACGAACTATTTCTAATGTCCTTGTACTAGTTGTTATGTAAGCTGTTGATTATCAGGATGGATTCCTGTTGGAGATCAGGCTTCTTGATGACATTCATGTTACTTGTTGCCGAATGTTATTCAGTGAATCAAACCTAATACTCGTACGATAATGCTCTGTCTATTTCTCATGAATGTAACTCCAGCACTTCCAATATTGGGATTAGACCCAGTGCTTGTGTCTATATATGATGTAGGTTTGCTTTGATCAACCAAACTCCACCCCATATTTTGCACTGTGGTGTCACTTGACAGTTGTATTGGGACATCCATTGTTGACCCATTTGGAAGGGAGGGGTTAATGTTTTGTCTTTCAGGACGTCAACACCTCTGTTCAGTAGGAGTGAGTGTGTGAGTTAAGTTAAGCAATATTCCAGCTATATGACGGCGGTCTCTAAATAATAGCCTGGACCAGACAATCCAGTGATCAACATCATGCGCATCATTCTATGCAATTGGGATACGAGGACATGTGTCAATGAAGTCACATGAGCCTGACCACCCGATCCCGTTAGTCGCCTCTGTTTGCTAGGAACCAATCATCAGTGCTCACATTGAGAAACCATCCATAGAACACGAGAACCAGTGACGAGCCATGACATTTCTCAAATGAACCTGTCTAAGACATGATAGAGTGTCAGTGTCAGGCACTGAACTTGGGCAGGCACTGCAAGAGGTGTGGAATTCCTTCAAATTGCAATTTGGAGACTTTACACTGTATGTCTCATTGAGTGAATAAAAATTTGAGAAATCATTGTGGTCAACTTTGAAATGCCATTGCTCTTTCCTCTCTCTTCTGTGTTTTTCTTCCTATTTCCACACTTTCACTTCTAGTACTTATCCNCTAGACTTGCGTGGGCTTTCTTGGATATATTTGCTTCAGGGTCTGTACGACAGACTACAATAGCCTGTGTATGCCGAATAAATCCATGAAATGTTTTTATGTTTATTTTATGTCAGTATCAGTATCATTCTAAAATGAAATTGATTGTTTTGTTGTGCTCAGTCAAGATTTATTAATCGGATAAGAATTCCTGTATACAGATTTTGGAAATAATGATGGCTTTTATGCAGCTTTAACAGAATTTTTGAAATATTCGTCTTCTTAAATTACTAATTTCTTTGAACTACATTTTAGTTCAGACCCAAGTGCAAGCCATGTGCTGTAAACAAGTATATGGAAATTATTATGGCGAGGCACTAACATTACCCGTGGAGGCAACTGAAATAACACAACATGCAATTATAAGTATTGTGAGAAACCACTTCCTAGCAGTCTCCCGGGTTTTTTAACGCTAAGCTCATATGCCAGGCTTGGCGTGAATTTAGCTCATCGAGTCTTGCACGCCATCACCAAGTGGCATTCTGTGGCCCAGTGGAACTTATTTATGTAGTGCACCCAATCCCTTTGTAGACTGACTGTGTAGACCCTGCCATCTGTCTGCTTGTAATCACAGCCAGATGCACTGTTTTGTCTACCTTGTCTCCTGGGTTATCAAGTTCAATGAAATCTCAACAAATAATCCTCTTTGCTGCTGAGCAACAGATCTTTGAGGAACATTAACTGAAATCTTGTAGAGAGCTGTTTGGTTGATGAAGCCGCTTCGGACAATCTTTCCGATACCTGTTGTGATTTGGAACATGTGTATGTCCTATTTTATGACTGATAGACATTTGAAGTTGGCTCGGGCAGTGGGGTAGCCTACTTGTTAAAGTGTTAGCTTTTCAAGAGTTGGGTCGATTCCACGCATGGGTACAATTTGCGAAGTCCCTTTCTGATGTCCCCCACAAAGATATTGCTGGAATATTGCTGAAAGTGACGTAAAACGATAGTCACTCGCTTGAGGGAGATGATTGGATTCATATGTGTTGAGAAAAAAAGCACTTAATCACCTAGTTTCATCACATATTCATAGGAGTTCAAAAAGGGGAATTGATCACTACATCCAATTAGTTTTTGTTTTGCCGATTTCTTGTATAATTTGGAGGATGGAACTATGTATTTCAGATTTTAGGAAGTGACATATCAATAATAGTGCTGTCCCTATCATGTATCTTTTAAAGTTTATTAAAGTTTTGTGTCAATCAGTATTCGTAAATGGGACTTTGATCCCAACCCATGTTTGAATCACTGCTCGTTGTCTGATCCTCAAGAACTTCATGTAATATAATTTTATGTCCCTGTAGATGTGATGTCATTTTCAGTGTCCTCAAGTTTCGAGTTCAGATTACCATCCTCAATTTGTGCCAGGGTCTTCTTTTCTGTGCAAGTTATAGTATAAGGACTGTTAAAACAGTGTTATTGGCTGAGCTTGCTCATGTTGCAAGCTCACATACAGTGATACTAGATTTAGGTATATGACTAGACTAACACTTCGTCTCTGAATGTAATTTGGACAGAAACCAATTCCTTTAAACTTGAAAAGAAGCCCAGTTGAGAGGTAGATTCAGGACCTGTTGAAATCTAGACTTGCTTCATTTAAGGCTTTAATATTGTTGAAAGGTCTGTATGGTAGGGAAAATAACGTGGTTCAGGGACTGTCAGTCTGACTGGTATTGGACAAGTTTCAGATGCATTTAGGGCTTAGCTATTTGCTTTGTCTTTACAAAACGAACTATTTCTAATGTCCTTGTACTAGTTGTTATGTAAGCTGTTGATTATCAGGATGGATTCCTGTTGGAGATCAGGCTTCTTGATGACATTCATGTTACTTGTTGCCGAATGTTATTCAGTGAATCAAACCTAATACTCGTACGATAATGCTCTGTCTATTTCTCATGAATGTAACTCCAGCACTTCCAATATTGGGATTAGACCCAGTGCTTGTGTCTATATATGATGTAGGTTTGCTTTGATCAACCAAACTCCACCCCATATTTTGCACTGTGGTGTCACTTGACAGTTGTATTGGGACATCCATTGTTGACCCATTTGGAAGGGAGGGGTTAATGTTTTGTCTTTCAGGACGTCAACACCTCTGTTCAGTAGGAGTGAGTGTGTGAGTTAAGTTAAGCAATATTCCAGCTATATGACGGCGGTCTCTAAATAATAGCCTGGACCAGACAATCCAGTGATCAACATCATGCGCATCATTCTATGCAATTGGGATACGAGGACATGTGTCAATGAAGTCACATGAGCCTGACCACCCGATCCCGTTAGTCGCCTCTGTTTGCTAGGAACCAATCATCAGTGCTCACATTGAGAAACCATCCATAGAACACGAGAACCAGTGACGAGCCATGACATTTCTCAAATGAACCTGTCTAAGACATGATAGAGTGTCAGTGTCAGGCACTGAACTTGGGCAGGCACTGCAAGAGGTGTGGAATTCCTTCAAATTGCAATTTGGAGACTTTACACTGTATGTCTCATTGAGTGAATAAAAATTTGAGAAATCATTGTGGTCAACTTTGAAATGCCATTGCTCTTTCCTCTCTCTTCTGTGTTTTTCTTCCTATTTCCACACTTTCACTTCTAGTACTTATCCAATATTTGCTTTAATTTTTCATTATAGTATGTAAAGCAAATGTTGTAGATCTCAGGGGATGTTACTTTCATATCCGTGGATAATATTTTCCTCTCTATGTGAAACAGATATATTTGGATTCACTTACAAGCAGTGTAACTCCTCGCTTTGTACGTGTAGTGTACTTATGTGTCGAATGTGTAACATCTGTCCTTATGCTATAAAAAAACAAAAACAAAACTTTGAAATTTCCTATCTTGCCCCTCAATTCCTTCGACAAGGTTATGTTGCTTAACGTCCCAATCATCAATCATCCAGTTACGTGACTGAGGTGACCTAAATATTTATCTTGAAGAAAAGTTGTTATGTATTAGGCAGATTGAGTTTGCGAAATGTTGATTGGGAGGACTGATAGACAATAGTCTAAATGAACATATTTTACAGAAAAAAACGGTTTCTAAATTATGTTAATAAAATTAAATAAAAAGGTGCAAAGAGACTTTCTTTATTTTCGGAAACGGTTGTAATCTAGACTTGCCACACATTCTAGACTTACATAGGCTACATTGGGTATATGTGAATCAGGGTCTGTAGGACAGACTAGAGGACTGACTGAGTGCTTTATTACATACAATTTTGAAGGGAGGGTTAGGACCAAGCAGCTGTCACCATGTGTATCATCATACACCGGATTGATTCTCACAGCACCGACCACCATATTGCTTGTTCATTGTTATGGCGTCAAGAAATTTGCCTCTCTCACTGAGAACATAATAACATGCAGATAG
This sequence comes from Haliotis laevigata, assembly GCA_008038995.1. NCBI lineage: Eukaryota > Metazoa > Mollusca > Gastropoda > Lepetellida > Haliotidae > Haliotis > Haliotis laevigata. The sequence goes on from VKKT01000862.1 coordinate 34,159, forward strand.
ATCGAAAATTATGCTATGATCAGGTTCACTTTGTGAAGATTGTAGAGACAGACTTTTTGCCTTTACACATTATTATCACATCTTCAAAACCCACCTTTGAAGTTGTTGAACAATCTTCATGAAGATCAAAATAACTCTAGTTAAATGTAAAAAGACTGTGCTCGTTTGTGTAAAGTTTTGCATTGTTGCATTACCGTGTCAGTTTGATAAAGTACATATCTTCTAATAGTAATATATTTTTAACATTTTGTGAATTATTATTAAGTGACAACATTGAAAAGAAGTTACTTGTCAGCTATTTGTAACTTGTTCCAGTATGACGTTGATGAGATGAATTTAAGTCTGTGAGTCTCGATGCTATCAGAACTATCTGTTTGACGGTGTGTGATTCATTATTGAGACAAATGGGAATGGTTTAATTGAACCAACATCCTGATGGACAAGTAAGAACAGATGTATTTTTTCTTGGTCTGGCTTTACGTGTCATTTGTCATCAACAGAAGCCACATGGGAATGTATGTAAGCATTTAAAGATAATTCTGGTGTTTACGTTTTTCCAAACATGGAAACATGGTCCTGAAAGGGTATTTGAGTGGTTATTTTTCCAAATGGTTTTGTTTGTATGCTGAAATTACTTTGAAATATGAGCATGTATATTGTCATCAATGACAACTGAACCGGCAGCCATTAGGAAGCAGTAAACATTCAATAAACGTGATGTAAACAGACTCTGTTTAGCACTTGAGTTGTTTATTTGTGTTGACTTGGGAAAACACCCTTGATGGTGAATGCAAGCACATGTGACCTACTGTCCAAAGGCCCATTGTAGTTGGATGGGTTCAAAATACAGGCGACTGGACTTAAGGTCAAGAGTGACAACATGCGATTGAAATGTCAACAGAATTTGACCAGTGATGTCATAACTACAAAACTTTCTGCAGTTGTTAGTATTGTTGTGTCATGTTTTTCTGGGAAAAGTGAAGGGCATGAACAATGCCAGTCTACAGGTCAAGCCGTATTCAACACACATGTGAAACCAGCAGATTTTGTGGGGGTGGTAGTGGGTTATGGTTTGTATGTCAAAATAGAGATCGGGTTTATTTGTCAAGCGTTGATGTTTGAAATGTGGGGAATAGTTTTGGTGTATTTGGATGCACTGAATTTACTGAAAAAATATATTGTTTTCTTGGTGGTTCTTGAAGGGTGCCTGGGGCGGAGGGGTAGTCTTATGGTTGAAGCATCTTCTCGGGGGAAACTTTAGCCTAGCCCAAACTTTCCACGGGGTAAGAATATCCTAGGACATAACTTGCTCAGGGAAAGTGTGGCCTAGGCCAGATTCTTCCCAGAGAAAGTTTAGACCGGAAAAGAAATGGCCTGCTACACCGGGTTCGATTCCCTACATGGGTACAATGTGTGAAGCCCATGTTAGGTTTCCTCCCTGTGACACTTCTGGAATATCACTAAAAGTGGTGTAGAACCTCACTCACTCACTCACTCACTCACTCACTCACTCACTCACTCACTCACTCGATGGCTCCTAGTATTCTCCTTGTTTTGTTAATTACCTTGACTGCCTCCTTGGTCAAGTGGAAATAGTGTCTGCCTGAAGAGTGTCAAGTTGCTGGTTTGATCCTTGGGTGTGTCAAAGACATTAGAACTATGGTACACTGGTACACTGGTGCCTGGCAGGAGATTAAGCAATAAGTGGTTGGTTGGGACTGTGTAACAGACATCAGTCTCAAAAAGATCCAGAATCAAACAGGACATTATTCCCCATTACACCTCACGTTCTTGTCCTGGTTCACAAACATTACGACTGAAACTGTAAACTATCTATGTTGTGTTCGTGTTTCTGTTATTTGCCCGTACTTGAATTTGAGCATCATCTTCCATTTCCTTAGACATAATACCAGAATCATATTGACTGGTATAAGCTGATCTTAACAGATCAGAAGACTTTCTGTCTCATGTTTCAGACTAGTGGGTAAAGTTGTAGTGCCCTGAGTGGGAGTTAGGATGGATATGTTGGTGAGTTGGTATGGGTTAAGTAGCTCATATCATTGAAATATGCTCACACTATCAATCATTGGTTTTCATGTTCCAAGATCAGCCAGGCTGTTCTGTATAGCTGAATGATGCTTGTTGTAAATGTTAATATGACTTCAGTGAGTGTGTGTGAGTGAGTTTAGTTTTATGCCACTTTTAGCAATATTCCAGCAATATCATGGCAGGGACACCAGAATTGTGCTTCATACGTGGTACCCATGTGGGGAATCGAACCCAGGCCTTTGTCATGACAAGCAAACGCTTTAACCACTAGGCTACCGCCCTTGATTCTACACATGGTGTACCTTATGAGATGCTTTGATAAGGTGTCCTGTGTATTTGTCGTGTCTGAAACTGAATATATGGACAAAGGCGTGATAAGAAAGTTGCAACAGAACAGCATCCCCAAAGATGAATATCTCAGATGCACAGAGAGAGACTGTATGCATCTCAGCACAGAGAAATGATAGTTATTTTTTATTCACGATTTCTTATTTTGAAATAGTTAATTGTTTCTAACATTTGTCTAAACTTAAAACTTCACTATTATTTAATCTGATCTACATCTGCCTTATTCACTTCTATATTTGCTCATTTTGAATAATTTGTTTGAATTTTCTTTCAGAAAAATTTTGACCCGACGAGATCGTGAAGGGGAAAGCGCTACCAAAATGTCTGAACATAAGGACCGCAACCAAAACTGTAGTGCAGTGACCAGTGGCCCAGCTTGTGTGACTGCGACAGAAGAGAATGGACATCTCAGTGCAGACGACACCCTCAAGAATGGAGTTACTCCCGAAAATAATATCCCATCAAGCAACAGTAATACACAACAGTCAGTGCAGTCCAACAGAGTTAACTCCCCTAATTCATCGCGGCCATCGGTGAACCATAGATCGGGCTCGCCTAACAGCTATTCGGGATCAAATGCACATTCGCGGGGTGGGAGCCCGCAGACGGGTAGTTCGGGGGGTCAGTCGGGTAACTCCCCTCCAAATCATCAACACGTGGTGCATGTACACGTCAACCCAGGAGAAACATTCTCAGTCCGACTTGGAGATCAAATTCAGCATATTCAAGGTAGGTTTTTGTGTTGTTGTAGTTGATTTATAATCTATTTTTATCAAACAATAATTGTTATGTTTATTGGCATGTGTTGAATTTAGGTAAGTTCGACAGTTTTGTTGATTCAGTCAGTACCCAATTGCTGGAGTCTGTCCAGCACTGCATGTATACTCAAGTGATAAAAAAGGGAGCATTTCCTGTTTATGTGTCCTTCATACAAACGCCATGCACCAAAACCAGCTGTTTCGATGGCACCTGTCACTGGGCTCATTCGTCATTGACAACCTTCTCTTGATCTACCCACACAGAAAATAGTCAATGACCTGATTGGCATTTATATCTACAGCCAAATCAGATCACTGGCTGTTCTCTGTGTTGAGTAGATCAAGGCCAAGGTTGCTGATGGTGAATAACTCTGGCTGATTGTCACGTAATGTGTATTCACTTGTTCATGAAAAGACCATTTTTAAGAGTCCCACGTAGCTTACATTAGAAGTCCTTGCACAGTGTGTGCAAAATATGTTTGTGTAAATAATTTGAGGTTTGCACCAGCTACCTAAACGAAAATGTTTTGGGGAAGGCATTGTTTGAAGGTGAAAGGGTCTGTGGTCCATGAGGTGAGCTGCCATTTACTTCTTACCACAATTGAATATACATTTTACATTAAAATTACAACACAGGAAATATTTCAAATGTTTGATGCTTCCTCTGCATGATATATTTTCCTTGAAGTAACAAACTGTTTGACAGTAGGAACATATAAACTTTTACCAGTTTCTGTTGAAAACATCTTTGGTTCTGATGACATGAATTGTGCAGATTTTGTTGAGGGGATGAGATCAATAAGTATTTATGATCCAGTTACCCAGAACATAACCATGTGGTTGGTTTCTTGCTGACGTATTAAATATGGTGATCAGATGGAATATTTCATTCCATTTTGTCTCATATCAGGAACAGGACTTTCATGGACAGGGGTGTGTGGTGGGCGAGCTGGCTAAGGCGCCAGGCTTTTGATCCAGTGAGCATGAGGTGCCGGGATCGAGCCCACCTGTGA